>VZTZ01009474.1:412500-418857 GCA_013400955.1 Drymodes brunneopygia
TTTCCCCCACCCAGAGGTCTGTTCCTCAGCCCTTGTGCAGCTGCCTGCTATGCATGATTAACCTCTGTTCAGCCATACACAGAAATCTTTTGTCCTAACATACACAAAGCAAATTATTTTGGAAAGCTAGAGAGAACAATTAAATATAAAACTTCAGCTGTATTAAATTTACAGGACACTTCCCCTCCTTAAAAAAAAAAAAAAGGATGATAATAAAATCTCTCTTTTTAGCTCAATAGCAGGCTTTAGTTAGGGTGACAAATCCATCTCTGCCTTTATTTAGGCATATCCAGACATAGTAATGATTTTTTTTTCCTGGAAACTAGTACTAGATTTTTTGATTGTTCATTGTTCTTTTTTTTTTTTGCTCTTTTAGCTGTAATGCCTCACAATCCTTCCATCTTTTCCCATAATGTGCTTTTTAGTCAAAAGGTTTTGCTTCCAGGTACAGTTGTATTGAGAGTGAATAAAATACCATTGTGTACCCCAAGCTAAAATTGAGGATTTTGCATGAGGATTATGATGGATAATTTTTCCCAGCTCCAAGACCCCAGCAGAAGGCAACAGCACAAGCACCGAGCCTTAGATGCATCTAATTTCACTCCCGAAATGATGACAGTGTTGCAACACAATAGCTCTGCCCCTCTCTGGGTAACAGTAGCAATGCTGAGGGACTTGTCCTCTTTGGAGAAGTTGTGGAGGCAAATGCCCAAGGTTGTGCTTCTTCACTGGGTGTCTTCTAGGTGATTGGTAACTCTGGTGGTTTTAGCATAATTGAACCATATCTTCTGTAGGCTTGTTAAATCTGCAGGAGGGTGCTGTCAGGGCTGTTTACGTGGACTTCCCACCCCTCCCATGGTGGTGGGCACCACTGGGGCAAGACAGGTGCTGCAGGTCCAAAAGTCAGCACCACCACTCTTTGATCCAGCTTGGGTCCAGTCTGAGTCAGGATTGCTGCTGTCTAACTTGTGTGAATAGTCCCATTTCTGTAGGGAAAAGTGCTTAGTATTGGAAAGCACCTTCTTCAGGTGTTGGCTGGTAGGGGATGTGGTGTTTGAGGCACCTCTTCCCCAGAAAAGGATCTTGTTGAACATTGGTAGCAGGGAAATCTTCTCCTCACTGTCTACACTGTAAGGCAAAAGAGAGGAGGCAGTCTAGATGCAACATCACTCAGAGGTGGTGCCAATTATCTGGGGAGTTCCAAACCAAAGATCTCTCCTGCATATTGAAATGCAAGTGCAGTGCTTGGAAAGCAGTCCCGAGGTCAACAGGAGTGGCAGCTAAGGGCAAGACTCAGGCCAGGACAATTAATTTCTACCAAACAATACAGTGGCATACTAATTGTTTTTGTATGAAAGTAGTTCTCCCATCCTAGGGGAGCAGTGAGGAGAGGTGGAACATGCCAAGTGTGTAAGCTAGGAGTGGTTGTAGGGCTGCACTTGATCCTCGCCACCTGTGGAGCATCTCTGCCCCAGCCCTCCTATTTCTCTCCCTTTCTCCTGCTCATTCTCACTGGTGCTCACTGATGGATCCTTTTGCTTCTGCTGAAAGGGGTGCAAGAGTCCCCTGCTGCTCCAAGGCACAGCCAGGGCAAATGCCTGGTGCTACAGTGATCCCTTTTCTTTTTCACTGCCCTGCTTTCTTTCCCTGCCATCGGGAAAGCACTCTGACTTTCCCACCTAGGCACTAGAGCAGGCTGCAATTTGTTCTGGTTTAGATACAGACCAGATTTATTAAATAACACTTCTACACGTGTACCCTGGTGTACAGCTCAGCTGTAGGGATGGATGTTTTTTCTAGCAGCAGCTCATGTGTCCAGGTAGCTTACAATTTTCCAGAGAAAGGTGTGGTGTGGAGGTTGGTTTGTTTCTGGTCAATTCTGTCGTGGCACTTTTATTTTGCATGGTTGAATGTGCAACTATAGGGAATAAATTTCTTGAAAGAAGCAGATCTTTCTTCCCTGCAGAAAGTAACATCTGTTTTCCTGGACAATGCAGCCAGGATGAGAACATAAGACCAGCAGATACAGCCAAGTTCAGGTTTTAGTAGTAAGTTAAACACTAAACTAGCCTGGGTTTTATTTTCTTGGATTTTTTTTTTTTAAACCAGTGGCTGTAAAAGGTATCTGATCATTCTTTGCTGAATTGCAGAAGGAAATGGTTAATGTTTGTGTATGTTGCTAAACAAGATAAGATGCACCTGCAGTCTGAATTCCCATCTTGGTCATGAATGCAGTCTGTATCTTTGCAAACTAATCTGTTTAATCAAATATTAAGTTTTATTCAAATTCAAAAAGAAACAGACAGCGAATTGTTTTTCTGCATGATCTTTCTTTGTCATGCATCCTTTTTGCATCTCAAGAAAAATAGCCTTGTTCAGTCACAGAACATTTGCATAGATCAAAATTAAAGCACAACAGTAGTTTGTGTACTGTTAAGATATCTGTAAAGGTGAAGAAGTTTAGCGTGCTCTCCCTGGCAGGAGGGCTTTGAAACATTAGTGCAACTTTCCACAATTTTATTTATTTTTTAACAGAATTCCAATCCAACTGGAATAAGTTTCACAGTCCCAATATGTGAAAGCTATAATTAGTGAATTACAACATTTTGAAATGAGGAGTTATTACATCTGACTAGAATTAAACTAATTAAACTTAAAAAAGAAAAAAAAAGGAGTGATTGTTCAGCAAGCTGGATAACTCCGTGCTGTTGATAAAACCTGGGTGATGAACAAATGCTTTACAGTCAGCCAGCCCTTCTTTGGAGGGACTTGAAGATTCTCTGAGATTCAGCTGTTTGGAGCTTTGCTGATTAAAAGTACTTGAGGTGTAACTTAAGGAGCAGATTGGCTTTGCTGGTGGAGATTTTTTTTACCTGATAGAGCCTATTCTTGCCACTTTTCCTTCAGCTCAATGCATGCGTGGGCTAGAAAAGCCTGTTAGAGCGTTTGTGGGGGCTCTGGCTGAGAGTAACAGGAATGAAAGATCATCTCTGCTGAAAAATATTTTTGCGAAAGGGGAGCATTACCTGGGAGGAGGATTGAAGTGCAAATGAATCAAATGCTGTGCAGTGCCACCTCTGTGCTTCTCCTGTTAAAACGCACGAGAGCGCGTATATGTTTTGTCCCCATATGTTTTGTTCCCAGTCTTTCACTTCCTATTTCTTAGGGCTTTGCAATTTTTCTGCTGCTGCTGTGTTAGGTGAGGCAGCATTGTGCTGTGTAAACCCACAACGCTGAGACTCTCAGGTTGTTTGAACACTGCTTTAGGTTCAGCTGCAGTACACTGTTCCTCTGATCTTTTATGTTCCTGAGCAGATGTCTTTCATTAATTTATGGATTTATCATCTTTTCTTTCTCTCCTTTTTTTTTTTTTTTTTTCTCCTTTTTTTTTTTCTTTTCTTTTTTTTTTTTTTTTTTTTTTACACCTGGCAGCTGGCTCAAGTTTCAGCAGTTATTGTCTATTTTGCATTACCCATAGAACTGAATGTCATCTGTCTTCACAAAGCTATAGCTAAGAGAATTGAGGCAAGCCACACGAGCTGCTGGGACAGAGCTTGTTTGCGTTCCATTCGGCACCCCTCCTCCCTTTACCTCCTTAATATTTATTTGTGCTCGTTTTCTTTCCTGGCCTTGAATGGGGCTTAGCTCGTGTTCGGTACAGCTGTATGTTTACTGAATCTATTTCATCATGAGTCATTGTGCGTGTGTAAGTATCCTGGAAACAGCTAGTGCTTTCTTGGAAGAACAGTTGCTTTTCAGCCCAAGCACTTAAAAAGGAAATTAAGCAATTGGTCAGTTCAGTTTTGTTTTTTTTTTTCTGAAATAGCAATGGGTTATCTAATTCTTAGCTCTTAAGTCTGTCATTAACTATTTTTTGCTAGATTATTACGGATCATATCTTTTATCACGGTAAAGTGTTAACCTTAGCATCAAGATATACAGATTTGTTGCATATTTGATATTGCTTTAAGGCTGCCAAGTGCTTAACAACAAGTATAATTTTAATAAAAAATGGATTTCTGGGAATTTGAGTCTCAGAGCATCTTTTAATACATGTTTCATTCAATATCAATATCCTCTGGCATTAGAGCAGAAAATATTTAAAAATCCTAAATGCAGAAGGAATCCAAATGCTTAGACAACTGTCTAATATGCTTAAATCCAGCAAATATGAGAGGGTTTTTCTGAAGTTTAAGTCCATCCTTGAGCCTGCATTGATAGAGAATATACACCAAACCCGATGTTAACATGTTATCGGCGTCAGAGGAATTGCAAATTAAGGAGACTCAGGATTCCTTTCTTTTCTGTCCTGCTGGAGTTCCCCTTTGGACCCCCACTTTCCTGAAAGGATCACATAACAAAATGGATTTCTGGCATAGAAGTTTTGATTTGTCTAAAACTCTTATCACTAAGCAATAGGTGACAGCTTGCTACTATTATTTCACTTACGTATTTTGACAGATGGCACTGCAGAGTGTAATGCTCTTTTAGACTTCTCTATCAGTCTAATGGAGGTAACTGGAGGTTCTTTCAACTCTTCTCTTGGCACAAGAAGTATGTCAGTCATAAATTATCTTCTTTGTAATCATTAAGCATCTAAAACAAAATGCAAGTTCAGCTGAGCCGTTTTCCGTGTACTTCCAGATAATAAGAGGTTTTTAAACTAATATTGCCAATGCCTTTTTAATTTTTTTTTAAATGCTACATTTTTCTAATCTAAAAATGAACCTTGTAACTGAAATAAAGGGAGAGGGTTTCAGCAGATTTCAGGAATTAGAGAAAAAGGAATTTTGCTGAAAAAGCCTAGCTAATCATCAGTAGGCTGCTGACAAAAATTAGTCTGGGTTTCCCGTCTCGAGGCCTGGAGTGGGATGTTCTGTGCTGACGTGCACTCGGCTGTAAGGCAGAAGAGGCACCTTGGCTGCAAAGCATCTGTCAACTTGGTTGACCTTCCCCCTACCGTAAGGTGTGAACTGAGCGAAATTTTCAACAATTGTGTTTAGAAGAAACAGTCCTTAGAGAAGCTTCTGGGAAGAACCCTTAATTGACCTTGTGGGGGCCACATTGATTTTCTCCACGTGCATCTTCATTTCTGATAAATTATAAAGCCATTAATTTGCTTAGGAAATGGCAGGGCCAGCCTGCGGCACAGATGTGACCAGAGCCGTCCTAGCACGCAGTTCACAAAAGGGAGCCAAGAAGCTGGGAGAAAAATCAGCAAGCCGAGATTGTTATGGTTAGCTTCACATTCCCTTGGGAACTCTTTTAGTTGCTTCTGTTTACAGATCTAAAAGGTAATGATGTTTCCAGGATAAATAGGCTGCCTTATAGGGTAAGTGGCCATTTATTGATCTGCTAGCCCGCATGTATTGATTGGTTAGCCCCAAATACAGCTCTGTTCTCCAAGGAGTTAACTGCGTAAATCAGGAGGCGACAAGTTTGTGGCAGGGGGATTCAGTGGCCAAGGGGCTCTGCCTGCTACAAATTTCACTTTGATTTTCAGGGCAGCCACTGGAGTAAAGCAACAGCAGGATTAGAGAGAGCTACCCAAGATGTTAAGATTTATCGACCTGAGTGAAACAGGTGAAATGTGCTGCCTGTGTAAAACTGCTCAATATCATAGAGCACCTCTGATTGTCTTACATGCATTGGTTTTGTTGTGTGCAAGCAGCACAACACTGAGAGGAAAAGAAACTTTAGGTGGCATTGCAGAGGAGAAGGAGAAAAAAGCTCCCAGTAAGTTTTCTGCGGCACATGCTTCCTGCATTTGTTTCCGTAGCAACAAGTGAACGTACATATGGTACACAATCTGTAAACTTGCAAGATCCCTGAGACCCAGCACCTAAACCAATAGGAAACACAGAGTTAAAGTTACATGGCCTCTCATCCCATGTTTGCCTATTTTACAGAAAATTACAGCAGTTTAAATGTTAATATTTTCTCCTGTAGTCTGGGGAACCATAGAGTATTTAACAGGGGATTTTGCTAGCTCTGGATGTTCAGAAACAGCTTTCTCAAGAAAAGAATTTTCCTTTACTAACTCAATCCTACATGCAGGAAGGCTTGTCACCGAATCACTTGAAAAAGGCCAAGCTCATGTTCTTTTACACCCGGTACCCAAGTTCCAATATGCTGAAAACCTACTTCTCAGATGTAAAGGTAAGCAAATCTCTTCCCCTCCCTCTTTCTACTTACTGCATGCTGTATATGCTCACAAAATGGTATTGTGTTATCATGTTATAGATTAATAATATTTCTGGGTACATGAAGGTTACATCCTGACCTTATTCACTTGTTCTTCTTGTTGAGGTATACCCTGCTTGTGCCTGGATGAGGAAAGGGAATCTTCCTAAATCT
>VZTZ01009474.1:423901-535715 GCA_013400955.1 Drymodes brunneopygia
CTGATACACTAACATAATTTGCCAGCTGCTTCCCCCACCCCCCCTCCCCCCTGCAGCAGGAGCACAGAGACATGGGTTTAAAAGGTGGTGGGGAAGGGGAGGAAAGAATGCTTTTTGAAAGAAATGGGGCTGGTGGGAGGAATGTCAGTGCTCTTATCCTTCTTACTGTTTAAATTTAACAGTTCAACAGATGCATTACCTCTCAGCTCATCAAGTGGTTTAGCAATTTCCGTGAGTTTTACTACATTCAGATGGAGAAGTATGCACGGCAAGCCATCAACGACGGGGTCACGAGCACTGAGGAGCTGTCTATAACCAGAGACTGTGAGCTGTACAGGGCCCTGAACATGCACTACAATAAAGCAAATGATTTTGAGGTAGGCACTGATCTTTGTTTCTGTGTGTGTGTGAGTTGCTCCGAGGTCCAGGCTGCCTTTAAAATAATGCACCTTTTTCATGTGGCTGTGACCAGTGGAATCTTGGCATTCCTGAATGATGTTAATTAATCTTTTTAGCCCTGGTAGCTGGAGACTTATGCCTCCCTAGGACCTGACAAGAGATAAAAGTTTTCATTTTTTTTTTATAAGTTTCTTAGTTTCGACTTTTTGAAGTTTTCTTTAGGAGGGACAGTAGTAAAAGAAGTCACCTCACAGCCTTTCTACAGCTCCCTAATTTTGTGATCAAACACAACTTTCCTTCATTTGATTTACAGAACTAAAATGCATTTGCTTTGTCCAGCTGCAGGATAAAATGAGTACTGGAAGTAAATGCTGTGTTTTCTGCCGTAACAGGTTTGTGGCTTTGATTAAGATTCCTGTTTACAGGCCAGCCTGGTAGCTCAGCAGACTATTGTTATCATTAACATGCTGACCCTCGGCGATACCACGGGAGAGTGTTTCTCCCTGCTGAGGGTGGCAGTTTGCATTGTTCAGGTAGTCAGATGTAATGATGCATTTGAACAGGGTGTGCATGTGGGGGAGGCTCGAGTAATCCCATCTCTTGGCGGAGTGGGAAAGCGATGGTGGTACTAATTATTAATTATTTTTTTTTCTGTCTGCAACTTTCACTCAGGGTCAAGTTGTGTAATATCCCCCTCCTGTAGCAAAAGTGACATTTGCCAGTATAAGATGGGTGGTTTCCTGCCTAAAATCCTTCTGATGGATTTTTAGCAGGGCTTGTTTTCATAGTACATAAGTTCAGACGATGCAAAAAGTCTAAGCAAGGACTTTGTTGTCTCTCTTGGCTGTTTCCCCCTCCTTCTGGGCTGGCAGAGTTTTCTGGGAGGATGGTTGTGTGGAAGGGACAGATGAAGGAAGAGGGGGAAAGACGATGTTCCTCAAGGGTTTTGCCATTCATGGTGAATGATGGCAACATCTAGACTGTTTTTGGTGTGCCATGATCCCCCAGGCACTCCAAGATCTCTGGTCCTGCTAGGGACTCAAGCAAGCACAAGGCAGGAGACTCCCACCTCTGGGCTGCCCTGATGCCAAGCCACAGTCACTAAATACAGGAGCAGAAAAGGAAATACACCAGGTGATAAGTGTGACCAACTTTTTCCTTGTGCTTAAATTCCATCAAGTTTTTTCTTACTAACTTTTTTCTGTTTGTAGAACATAGGTTGAAATGTTCATTGCACTCAACAGTTCTCATACTCTTGATGATTTCAGCCACTTCCTACTCATTTTCAGACTGTTAGTGCTGTGTTAATGTTAATGGATTACTCCAGTGAAGAGTGGAGTGTATATATGTTTTCAGGTAGCTAAGAAAACATAAATCTCATATATTTAGTACTGCCAGTGATTGTAGCCTCCACAGCCAAGGGTCCTGCAGTGGGTTGGAAAGGAGCCCCTTGGTTTGTTTTCCTCCATCGTGGAGGGAAAGAGATATACTCAATGATGGTTACAAATTCATTCATTTAGTCTTCCTTGTGCTATGTAGTGTAATGAGAATTTCCTAGAGTTCAGGTCTTGGTTTTTCTGAGGATCCAGCAGTTATGAGAACATTAAGCTGTGTGGTGCTGTGTTTAATGTAGACTATGTAACTTTTCCTGATAAATGCCATCCCCTCCCCCACAAGCTGGAAAGCAAAAATTACAAGTACTGTAATGTTGAAATTGGATCCAAAAGGATTTAGCAAACTGAGCATTTTCCATCTTTAGCATCATCAAAGTTCCTTCCTCTCATACTTCAATGATGCTTTGCTGATCTTCTGATTAGTCTGATATGCTGTTTTCTCTTAAATCACCTACACTATCATTCCTAAACACTTCCATTTATCTGTTCTTGGGTCACATTCATGCATATATTTTGTGCATATAGGCCTAAACTGACTATTAGGAAAAAAATTCTAGAGTTAGAATGTGTGTTTGGTCCATATCAGGCTGTGCCATTGATTTGTTCAAGAATTTGTGATTGTGTGTTCCTTTCACTGGGCATTTCCACTGACAGCTCATAGCAAAGTCAAATATGATGTTTAACAAACCACATGTCCTATCATTTTTAGCTTTGCCATTGTACCCTTGTGGCTGTGAGCCAGAGACAGATCCAAGGCCTCCTCCCGTGAGCTGCAGCTTTGCCTGTGTTTTGTGTGTACACATGCGTAGCCAGTTCCACATTTTTCTCTCTTGGAGTAGGGTTAGCTGGAGAAACGTGCTCAGCTGAACAGCACAATTACGGACTGAGTTTTGAAAAGGAAAAATAAAAAAGAAAAAACAGTTTGGGTTTTCTTTTTGTGGAAGGTGAAGATGCTTCTCTATTCTGGGGCCATTCTTCCAAGAAGGAAGAAGGTGGGGTGTCCTGGTGAATGAAAGTCACAAATGTCAGTGTCCCAGCTCAAGTTGGTCAGAGAGAGAGGACAGTTTGCTGTGCCACTTGATATCTGTCTCATCTGTAGTGTTGCCATAGGCTTTTGAATTCTAACTGCAATAATTAAAGTCAGGTATTGTTACTATGCATTAAAAGAAAAAGAAAGGAAAATAAAACCCAAAAAATTTCATAACTCTCTTTCAGAATCTGCCCTAACACAGGTCAGCAGAGTTCACAGTTGTGACTCTGGCAGGATGATTGAAAACCAGAGGGATACCATGCTTTGAGTTAAAACAGAATTATGGTTAAAAAACATGAGTTGAAATAAAGATTAGTTTAACATGAGTTAAAAAGCATAAACAGAGGGTTTATTTTCTGATTTATGTACTTAAAAAAACCAAAAGAAACTGGCCTAAGGACAATACCTGAATTTTAGCCTCACTTTGTCTCCCATCCTCAATCATCCTAGTTCCCTGGCATTTTTTAGCAGTTACCATCATTCTCCACATACTAATGCCTCTCTGCACAGTGCCTCTTCCTTTTCCTCGTGGGCATTTAATAACTCAGCCTTAGTTCCGAAGTGTCAGGGTGTCTCTGTGGTGGCAGTTCCACTCTGTGCCCCCCTGCCTGCTCCTCCTGCTTGCCCCACTCCTCTGTGGGGTGGGCACACCAAGGCAAGCCCCGCACACACCACCTTCCTGAGCTCAGCCCGCCCGCTGCCTCACGGGAACTCGCCCGATTTTGCAGATGTAGTTGTTGAGATGGATCACAATAGTGAGGCGCCTGCCAAGCTGCGTTATTTGCACAAACACTCTGTCTGCAGTTTTGGTACAGTGGGGCTTGACGAGAGGATTGCCTCGTTGCACAGCGCTGGTTACGGCACATGTCGTTTCCAAGGCGGAGAAAACCATTTTTAAGGAGTTTGCCCTTCTTTTGGCAGGGGAAAACCATACTAGTGGGAAAAACCTAATTAAGACCAGTTGTACTCCAGTCTTAGCAGAATGTTTAACTTAAGGCACTCTGAGCTGGTCCCATAAAAATCAATGGGATGATGTAAAACAAGTCAAATAACACCACCTATAAAATCTAAGTAATAACCCAGTCACGTAAGTGGCCTACAAGCCCTTGAGAGGAATGTAGGCTGCCAACATTTTCAGAAGTGATGATGATTTTAGGTCAATTTTGTTTTGGGATGCTCAATAAGAGTCACTTTGTCAGGAGGTCCTCAACAGTCCATTCCCTGAAAATGAAGTGTGCCCAGCACTGCATCCAAAAATTAAGACATCCTAAATTATAAAAAATGCTGGCCACTCATATGCTTATTTTAGGAACCTGTATTCTTCCCCAGTTTCATCTGCAGGATTCATCTTGAACTGAATTGGTTCTCATGAAAAGGAGAATTAAAGTCCTCGAACCTGATTCTCATTTATACTAAGGCCACTTTTGAGTGCTTTTGCAGCACATAGGCACTGTAAAGTACAGTTTATAACCACCCTAATACTCTGGAGCAGTGCAAAGTGGCCTCGAGAGAAGTGAAAATCAAGTCTGTAACTTGCTAACTTGCATACCAAAAGTTGCTCTTTCCATGCAAACTGCCCTGCAGTGGCAGTCCCTGTGCTTCTGGTGGTACCAGCAGTGAGCACAGCCCAATGGGACAGTTGTTTGTTTCAGTATTCCACTCCTCACATTTCTCCCTCAGCTGTATACTTCCTCCTTCAAGGGCTTTATTGTTGTAGTGTTTCAACATTGTTCTCGGCATTCTTAAAGACAGAGTCGGAAGGCTGCTGTCTGATGATCTGCAGCAAGGGGAGTAAAGCTGCTCTGGCAATTTGAGAATAACAAATGTAACTGTCCTGAGTCCTCTGAAAGAAAATTGAAACATAGGTGGCCAGATGGTATTTCTTTTTCACTTAAAAATCTTGGTTTCAGGAAACTTAATTGATGCCCTCTGGCCTTTTTCCTTTTCTTTTTTTTTTTTTTCCCCTCTAATTTTGAAGAGGCTCCCTTGTGAAACAGCAGAGCTTTCCTTGAAACTGCACAGGACATGAACCTGGTTTTTAATCAAGTAACAAAATCCACAGCTTGCAATAGAAGGTCTGTGCGTTGCATGTATCAATTAATGCTTATTAATCAGTTTTTGCAGTTAGTTGAACTGCAGACCGTAGTTGGAAGCTATTAGGGAGAGGGTGGTGAGAGGAATACTATTGCAGCACTACACCCGGGTCTGCTGTTTGTGTCCTTTGGAATCAAGGTGTTTGTATAATGAAGTTGGCACGTTGATATATGATCTATTTTTTAATGTCATTACAATTTTAGTTCCCTCTACCTTTTTGTCATTGGGTTGCATTTAAGCACAGCAAGCCCAACTTTAAACTTCCTTACTCAACAGCTTTATTAGTTATAACGTACCGTGACCTTTCTCAACATTCTTAAAGAAAAAGATACAGTGTAATGTCACTTTACTTTGCTTATTGTTCTTTGTTGTGGTGAACAAAGCATTTTCTACAGTGGCTATAGCACATAATTATACAGCTTTCAATAGCGGTGTCTTGGCACATATCAAAGTTCAGAAGAGCCTTTAGAAAAAAAAAGATGTTTTGTGGCAGCCTAGGGAGGGTCTCATCTTTCCTTCAGAAAATAGTTCAAGGCTCTTCTGTCAAGCTTCCCTACTTAGAGCTTTTTCTCCTCCTGCTTCATAAAGTTTAAAGGGGATTCAGTGGAGTTCTATGATCTATTTCCTTTGAAAGATTGTTCCTTTGCACAGAGAAGTCCTTTGACTTCAAGAGTTCACAGATTCATGTCTTTAGGTATCATATGTCTGACCTTATCAGTTACTCTATTTAATGTAGGAGAAAAAGTCTCAACTCTTTGTGTTTGTCTGTTTTGCCTCTGTGAAATGATTTGGTGAAAAGACCATCCTTTTTAACACACCACTGAGAGGCCGTTTCTGACTGTAACCTACCCTGTGGTTCTTCTAAAAAAAAAAAAAAAATTGTCCTTGTGTTTTGTGTATGGATGATTTCACAGTGAGAATAGAATTATACAAGGACAGACACACATAAAAAAAAATCTTTTGCTCTTTTTTCCTAAATGATCTATTGGCTATTTTGGTGGCTGCTACTCTGGTTCCCCAACAGGCACAACCATTTAACAAACACAGAGATAGCGGCTGGAGTGCTGGGCCAGCAGTAGGTTTTCCCTTGCTTCGACCTACCCCAAAGGCCTTCATAATTAATTGTCCTTCAGAGATGAGGAAAGTTCAGAGACAGTGTGTGTAGCGATGTCTATTGTCTGACATTCAGTTCTCCTTCCCTCAGCTCTTTTTCTTCATTCCACAAAGGGTTATCAATAGGAGCAGGGAGCAAGCTCTCTTCTAACAGCTGCTGGTGGTGGCTGTAGCTTTCTGTGGAAGGTATCATTGTGTTCAGCCATCTATGGATTAAATGGCTGGAAAAGTTCTAACAACCCTTTCAAACGGGCGTGTTTATTTCATCTAGATTACACAGACCTATTTAGCTAATTAAAAACTTTCTCAGAACCCCTTCTCTCCTATTCAAGGGAAGGAAAAAAATTAAAACACTGCCGTAATTATGAAGAATGGCTGCAATGAAACTTCGTTAAATAAATGAAAAATTCGATCTGTCAGCTTTGATCCAAATGCACCCAAATAAGCACAGGCTTGTTTGTTGAGTTGTTCTGTGGTTTTGGTTTGTGGTTTGTTGTTTTTTTTTCTTAGAGGGAAACAAGGTGCACAGTAGAAAAAGCATAAAAGAAAACATTGATATAAGCTGAAAAAGAAACAAACACTCGCCCAATTTAAAAAACTGCCACAGTTCGTACTGTCTCTGCTCCTAACATCAAAGTGCAAAGACACTGGAGTTTGCTAAACAGATTATTAATATTGGTGTGCCTTCTGTGATTAATTTAGAATCCACTGTGGCATAATTATTAAACTTCATATACAACAGAACAAAATTATATACATGCTTCCTTGTTTTCCCTGATGATATGCTAAACAAAGATATGGTGGGGTTAGTAGATAGGCAAGAAGTACAGTCAAATTAGAGCTGTTTATTAACAATTGCTGTGTTACTGCTCCAATTAATTGGGCGAAGCCAAAAAGGACAAATACAATCATTCTTCCACTGAACAGTTTAACTAGCAAATTAGGGAGGTTTTATTAATTTTTTTCTCTGTCTCTCAAAAAAAAAGAAGAAAAAAAAGGAAAAAAAAAAAGAACAACACTATGGACTTCACCTGCATTCTTCACAAATACATCACTTTACAATGGGAAGAAATAATAATATAAAACATTTTCTGGACTCAATCTCACTTCCTGACTGTTAAGAAGGACCGCACAACAATCAAGATCAATTATTGTACTGATTAAGTTATTATGTCTGGCATTTTGAAACAGGTTTTCTGTATTTAAGAAGAAATTGCATACAAAGTAGATGCAGCTAATACAGTAATGCAAAAAAAGATCATAAAAAATTAAAGTTATTCTTATGAATCTTTCATTAGAAGCAATGAAAAGGGACATTGGTGAAGCCAAGTGCTTTGTTCTTCTGAGCTCGTCTTGTAGGTCCAGATCCTGCAAACAATTATGTACTTGAATGTTCCTTCTGCAAGAGTCCTGTTGGCACCTTCAGCCTATCTCCTGCTCTTTCACAGTTTGCCCACTTTGGCCTGTGGATTACTAGCAGCATTGTTTTACTTTATCAAACAGATGTTCCCTTTAAAAATTGACAAATTTCTGTAAAAAAAAAAAAACACAAAATCACACAGCTGTATGGAGACAAACACTTGCTTTTTTGTAGGAAGAGCTGTTGTGAAATGATTTAAGGCTACTCAGAGCTTTTCAGATTACTCCCCACCGCAAATAACATGTTAAGTACTAAATTACCCTAAGCGGTGTTTTATTACTGATCAATAAAATAGTAATTCTGTCTTTTAGCATGGAAAAATATTTTAGTGGGCTTTTTTCTGGTTTAGTTCAGGGGTAGTTGTGAAGCAGAAGCCAAAATCCTCATTGCCCTCTCTGCAAAAAAAAACAAAAACAAACCAACNAAACTTGGCAAACTCTTCTGACTCCTAGTGCCATTTCATTTTGCATTCAACAAGGGGTAGTGGGAATTGAAACATCAACTGGAGATTGAGAAAAGCACCAATTTATAGTGTGTTAGCCTTGCACAATTCAAGATTTCTTTTGCTAGCTGCACACATTATACCCAACATCTCGCCACTCTCTTGTGGCAGTTGTGAGGAATGGCTATTCCTTCCCGTGTGTGTACTACAGGCCTCTAAAGACCCTTATTTATTCTCTCCCATGTCACCTTGTGTACAGTCTGGTCTGTGACACTGATGGTGATTATGTCATTATTTTGCTCTGGGGGCTTTGGCACATCTGCAGAGCTGATGCACATCTTCTTTGTTACGCTGGCATACGTCCCATATCGCAAATGCTTCATTAGCCTTACTGCCTGCCTCCTTGCCAGACAAGAATACCCAAATCCAAGCTTCTTTTTCCTCTGGTCTTTTGTGTCTGTGATGAGCCTTTATTCATCTTCCTAGTTCTTCCCTGTTTTCTATTTTTCTGTGTAAAACCGATTTCCAGATGTCCATCGTTCTCCAAAATCCCATCGTGGATGAGGAGTGAGAAGCAAGGTGAATTTTAACCCATGTCATCCCTCACTTGTTTACGGTCTTATCCCTTACAATTTGAAATGCTTTTTCTTACATTCTGTATCTAGCAGGAATTTGTTAGGCAATTTTAAAACCTGGTGTTTAAAAAAAAAAAAGGAAAAATAAAAAAAGGGAAAGAAATTGATGATTACTCTTACCCTTTTATAAATTCTAGTTATGGTAATGGGTAACATGCAAGTTTCACATGTTTTTTCCAGACTTTCTTCATTTCTTTTTAGACAACACAGCTAAATTTTTCTCTCAGAACTTTTGGAGGAGCAGCACTGTCTCGTGAAGGCGGAGGGTGTTTGTGAGACCTGATCAGCTGAAATTTCTTGTATCCTGTTTTAATGTGTCACATTAGAAGGTCATTGAACATTTTGTACTGCAAAAATTGAGGAAAATGTTTGATCTTCTTAACTTTATCTGAGCTGTTCTGTATAAATATCATACCAGACAGATGTGAAATAGTGGGTTAGCTTACTAGCTTTGTAAGATTTTTCCCTCTGTTTCTCACCCACCCCGTGCTTTTTCCTCATGACACTGANCTGGTTTAGTTCAGGGGTAGTTGTGAAGCAGAAGCCAAAATCCTCATTGCCCTCTCTGCAAAAAAAAAACAAAAACAAACCAACAAATCGAACTCCATCGTCGTTTGTTTCTAGCTTTGCTTTGAGGGAATCCTAGGATTGTTCCAGCTGAATGGTGTTGGGTTTCTGTTCCTGTGTGCATGTGTGCATGTAGTAATGATGGGCTGTGTTTTGTTTCGGGGTATTTGTTTTTTTGGTTTTGTTTCTTTTACAATTATTTACCCTTACTCATCTTTATTNTCTGGTCTTTTGTGTCTGTGATGAGCCTTTATTCATCTTCCTAGTTCTTCCCTGTTTTCTATTTTTCTGTGTAAAACCGATTTCCAGATGTCCATCGTTCTCCAAAATCCCATCGTGGATGAGGAGTGAGAAGCAAGGTGAATTTTAACCCATGTCATCCCTCACTTGTTTACGGTCTTATCCCTTACAATTTGAAATGCTTTTTCTTACATTCTGTATCTAGCAGGAATTTGTTAGGCAATTTTAAAACCTGGTGTTTAAAAAAAAAAAAGGAAAAATAAAAAAAGGGAAAGAAATTGATGATTACTCTTACCCTTTTATAAATTCTACTTATGGTAATGGGTAACATGCAAGTTTCACATGTTTTTTCCAGACTTTCTTCATTTCTTTTTAGACAACACAGCTAAATTTTTCTCTCAGAACTTTTGGAGGAGCAGCACTGTCTCGTGAAGGCGGAGGGTGTTTGTGAGACCTGATCAGCTGAAATTTCTTGTATCCTGTTTTAATGTGTCACATTAGAAGGTCATTGAACATTTTGTACTGCAAAAATTGAGGAAAATGTTTGATCTTCTTAACTTTATCTGAGCTGTTCTGTATAAATATCATACCAGACAGATGTGAAATAGTGGGTTAGCTTACTAGCTTTGTAAGATTTTTCCCTCTGTTTCTCACCCACCCCGTGCTTTTTCCTCATGACACTGAACTAAATTCTGGGCTGAATTCTCAGTGTCTGGTGTAAACCAGCTCCAGCAATCATTGCAGCTAATTAATATCTGCCAGCTGAAGAGCTGTCTTTTGTTGTGTTACTATACAGTCAAGTGAGCGAATATATTTTAAATGTTAATTGGAAAAAAGTTTCATTTAATTTTTTAAAACTAAGCATTAAATGCAGCACTGGATTTGGAGTCACAGAGCCATCATGTTCGTGGATGTGGGGTGGAGGGGGGGCGTTGTTTTTATTTTTGTGAGGCAAGCTTGCCAAAAGAGGAGGTCCCAGCTGATTCTGCCGCACAGTGCAGGGTCAGGGCTGTGTGACTGACTTTAACAGAAGTCTTACAGATAGGATTGCCCATCCTATAGGGCTTTGAATAGGTCACCTTCACGCAGAACACTGTTTGCTTGATATATTCAATGTGTTTTAAAATGGGCGAGAGTCAGGCTCTCATATTGTCAATTAGCAAACTGTCAAAATCCTTTGGAAACCGTGGGAGAGGTTTAGCAGCGCTGTGACCCGTGATGGTTTCTGGGCCAGCTTTCTGGGGTCTTGCCCTTTCTCAGAGCAGATATCCCTGGCCTGAGAGAGCAGTGGCAGCACAGGTCTGCTTGCAGGCAGACCTTCCAGCCTTGGTGAGGAGCGCAGTGGGGATGCTGTTTTCAAACGTACTTAAATCTGTAAGGGCAAATATTGAGGAAGTGGCAGTAGGATATTGCAAGGATCCATGAGGACTCTATGTCCTTCACCTCTGTGAGACAAAGTGAACCTGGGAGCAGAAGGGGACGCAGTTTGTAGCAATTGTAACATTAATAGCACAAAAAGTGAAGGAATACCATTCAGTCCTAGTGGGAGAGAGTCTTAGAGTACTGGATCACTTTACTTACACATAGCCCACCACCTGCAACAGTAGAGTATAGCTGAATTTTGTGTGCAGAGAGAGAGCCTTCCTGATAGGTAAGTGTGGGTGGATGAGAGATAGAAGGACAGTCAGAAGGGCTGGCTGAAGGTAATCAGCGTTTTGGAGATGATTTCTCCCTTTAGATCTGGAAGGGGCAAGGTTCATCTTTCTTATCTGCAGAGGGGGAAGGTACACGGGCGGGCTCTGACTCGTTTTGTGTGCCCTCTGCGGGGGGGCTGTTTCAAGGCTCTGGTGGAAATGTGCTGTCAGAAGAAGCCCTGTCCAGGTGGTGGTCCAGAGTGCTCAAAGAGGTGGCCTTGAACTTGTTTCTCTAGTTAGTGGAGAGTCTTTGTAGAGAGCAGCAAGCCAGGGTGGCATGATCTCTGTTGCTAAGCAGACAGACTGCTGCGATTGAGACTTAGGGTAGAACTAAGTGGCAATGACGTATAAATGCATTTAAAGCAGTAGTCTGCAACCTCAGAAAGTTTTTAGAGGGGAGAGGGGGAAATAACCATTGCAAATAGAAGATCTTTAAGTGCCAAATATCAGTGTTTGGCAGGGCGGGGGGAGCAGGAGCTGGAGCAGCTTATCTCTTACAAATGCAGAGAGGGCTGGCTCCATCAGATGAGGCCCAGCCTCGAGGTTATCTAATCCACTGCTGTCTGGAGTCGCACCATTTCCTTCCACAAGGGATAAAGGGGAGTCAAATGAGAGGGAGCTCAGTCCATTAGGATGTAAGACTTTGTCTTCTGCACTCACAGGCTTGTGAGCCTCACCGGTCCCTAGCAGGTCCTGCGCGGGAGCTTCTCAACAGGGTGTTTGTAGCCCAGTTTGTCTGGCTGCATGTCTCGGGATGGGATAGATGAAGCAATTTGTCCCATCATGGTGGGCTCTGGATGCTCATAAAAGCATGGTTGCACTGAGGGGAGATTTGTCAGATTGGCTCAGTGGGAGCCCAAGCTGGTGGAGACAGCTTTATTTGCAACACCCCTCACCCATAACCGTGCACAATTCCCTCTCCCTGTCCCTACCCTCTGCCATTGGAAAGAGGAAAGGAGGTACCCTCTGCCAGAGGGCATGCTTGCCACCTTCATGACACCCCCAAAAGGACCCTGGTGACAGCCTGCTTCCCTGCCAGACTGATTAAACACCACCTGCTTCCCATCCTTCTCCCCTACCTCCCTTCTCACTCCCCCCACCCCAACCCATGCAAACCAAGGAGGGAGAGGGCACAGTTGGAGCTTTTCAGGGCGACAGAAGACAAAGGTGACTGCAATGCAGAGAGATGGAAATAGTGTACAAGAGCAAGCAACACCAATTATAGATGTTGCTGTACTGTTGCCACAATTTTATATATGTATATATATATACATATAAAATATGTATTCTAGATGCATAATAATTTTAATTATCACTTCTACTATAGTGTTAGGGGTTCACCTATGGAGCAAAATTCTGCTGAACATAAAATATCCTTGGAAATTACAAGCTCTGTGAGCCAGTTTACCTCTGCCTTACTGCTGGTCTAACCAGCAGTTTCTGCTTACCTGGCTCTTTCACACATGGAAATACACCATGAAAGCAGAGGACTTTCTGCTGGTACAAGACATAACCTGCTCATCACAGTCCAGGTTGTGCCTCCTGGTCCTTCTGAGTAACACATCACATTCCCATCTGGCTGATGTGTCCATCTGGAGAGTGTGCAATAACCTCTCTGCTGAGCCAGAAATGGGTGGTCATCCCTGTACTCACTTTTCTGGACAGGTTTTTTGTGGGCGCCTGTATGTGGTACCTGCCAGAATTTGGCAGCAGGGTACATAATATGTTGCTTGGCATTGTAGGCAGCCTCTTGTAGCAGATTGCATTTCACCACAATGGACTGAGTCAAAGTTGGACTCTTCTTGTGTGTGAGAGTTTTATTTCTCCTTCAATTTCTGTATGAAACAGCTTCTGGGGTGTGACAGTCACCCCTCCAGTGACTCTTTCTTACATTTCCCAGCATACACTAGATGCCCAGCTAGCATAAGCTGTAGGAGCCTTAGTGATTTTTCCATTCTGTGGCAGTGCCACTGGCAATGCAGCAAGTTAAGGGCAATCAGAGTTTCCATTAGAAGCCTCTACATCTCATGCAGTTCTAATTCATCAGTAAGGCAGAAGAGGAAATTTAATAATCTTCCCAGTAAAATGCTGTTGATGATTTTTGAGGGTGGGGAAGGGGAGAACCAAATTTCAAGGTGCAAAAAGTCTAAACATATTGGAAATGTGAAGTCTTTTTTATTTTGTTTTATGCCGCTCTACTCCCGAGTCTTACCAAATTTTGTGTTTGGAAACCGTCACGTTAAAGCCGTGGTGTTTGCGTGCCAGAGTAGCTCTGTTTCCGTGACGGAACGGCTCATCCCCTGCACCGTGGGCAGAGCAGTCCCAGGACAGGGATCCCATGGGGAGCAGTGCTGTGCGTGGGGCAGGACTGGAGCTGGGGAGATGGGTCCCATCAGGGAGGAGCCGGGAGGCAGCAGGGCTGTGAGCCCGAGGAGCTGCGGCAGCGCTGTTGGTGCTCAGCCACCAGCGGCGCTCGGCGCTCCAGCCGCGCGGGGAGCCTGCACAGTGCTTCCCAGCCTTTATTTGTGGAAAAGCTTAATTGAAATGCAAGTGATTAAATCTAATGTATCATGCAGTATCCATTTTCACTGCACTACCACTTTCACTTCCCCGATATTATCAGGCATCTCAGCAGCCCCACTGTCAGGTTTTTTCCTTGTAAGAGCCATGCCCATTCTCTCTCCTCTTTGTGAGCTTGGCGGAGCAGATAACAGTGAGCCAGCAGTAGATTACTAGTGCCCCAAACTCTCCTCATGGGATAAGGGATCTCAGCTGTATTTTAAGCAAACACTTTTAAAATATATCCTTAAATCATTTCTCAGCTTTTAAAAAAGAGTAAAAAACCTACATTGCAACAGTAAATGCAATAAGCAACCTCTGTTGTTTGCTTAGTTTTCTCTTTTGGACTGGACTTGAACTAACGCTTTTCCCATCCTACCATTATTGCTGTCCCAAAAGAGTGGCCTTCTTTTTGTGCAGCACAGTGGGAGAACAGACTTTCTTAAATGGCTACCCAGTTTCTTGTCCATTTTTTTCTCTTTCCAAAAAAATCTGTTTCTTTAGAGATTTGTACAGCAGGAGTTGTGAGAGGAAACTTGAAGGCAAAAAATGAAGACTCTGGTGTCACCAGAGAGCTGCTGCTGTAGCCAGGGGGATTGGGACAAAAGTAGAGGTGGGCAAAATGACACCCAGAATTCCAGAAAGGTGCTGGTTGGGAGAAGAGTGTGTTTACTAGAGCATCCAATAGTTGAGGTATTTTTCATTTGTGTTTTTAAAATAAAAGCATCCTTTCCAACTATTTCCCTCTCCTCATAAGTGATAATGGAAGAGGCATTAGCCTTTCCATTGCCTGAGCCAACCTGTTTTTTTTCTAAGAGGTGTCCAGGATGTTCAGCCAATTGAGTGATCTAATTAGCTGAAAATTGTTAATTTCCTTTACCTTATAAAGCACCTAACACAGAAACTGTTAAATAATGTTAAGTGTCAGACTTAAACTGAGAACATTGGGCCATATGCTGCCGTGGCTTCCGCGCCAAAAAGTGTAGCAACTTACTCCAAAACCTGCCTCCAATTCCTGTGTAGAAGCCAAAGCCTCCTGCTTGATATGCTGCCACACCAACTCGCAGTGCTAAGATGGTCCCACATAGCAGCTCGCTGCACTCGGGGAGCAGGGAGTGTGTGTGAGGGGAGGGGACAGTCTGGATAAATGTGTCAGGAGCCAGGACACAGTGAGGCATTGCAGACGCTGCCCGTGCAAGCCCGGGAAAGCCAACAGTGGGGCAGTGCTGCTCAGGGCCTGGAAAAGGCACCACATCTGTGCCTGCAGCTCCCGATTGCACAAGTCCCTGCTCTGCAGGTGGATAGGCCAGGTGGATAGGGGAGCTGCCTGGAAGCTCCTTCTTGAAGCAGGGGGGTCCCTGGTTTGGTGGAGGGCACTCAAGGAAGGGGCTGCTCTGAGTATCACCAGCCTCTCGGAGCCCTCAGAGAAGTGGCTCCAGGGACAGTGTGATGTCTTACTGCTGGGGAGGGATGCAGAAGGGCTTGTCCTTGATAAGTTTCCTACACAACACAGGCTGTGGGTAAGGGAATGTGCATTTAGGTGCCAGCTTTCTTCCAAAGCCCACAGGCTTAAATCTTTCTGCTGTGAGAAGAGGCTCAAGGCTATGTGTGGGCACAAGTGCAGTTTCTCAATCATCTCCTTTAAGAATGTTTCTCTCTGCCCCCAAAGCTCACCTTACCCAGACTTTAGGGATGTGGGGTGCCTGTGCCGATCTATTCTGTGCTTTGTATGAGGTTTTCTTGGCAGAAGTATTTCTCCTGAAACTCTTTAGCTGTTGCTGTGTGTGGACTGCTGTGCATACACACTAAAGCTGTCTGATCTGGAGCTACCCATGGTGACACTGCTTCCTCAGTAGTGGACTCATCATCCTGGAGAGGTTCTCCTGCACTTATCTAATAGGTGCTGTTTATGCCTTGTCTTTGGGCTCCCTACTGAGTTCCTCTGTATAGCCACTGTCTAGATCATCCAGCAAGAGTGATCTGGCCTTGCCCCTCTCATCCCCTCCAGCCTGTTTACTCCCATCACCACGACCTTGTGCTCTGCAACGTGAGCAGCCTTCACCAGCCGAAGACCTCTGATCCTAAGTCCACGAGAGATTTTGGCTTTCCTATTTGGCCAGGTGATTTGTTGCCCACCAGGTCAACATGAATAAAGACTTTTAAAATCCATAATGTCCTGCAACTGGAAAACTTGGAAAAAAACATCTTGAGCTGTCTATGCTGCATTTCTGTATTTCTGCTCATAGTTAGGATCAAAAAAATCCAAACTCACACACACCAAGAATTCTACTTTATATAAAATTTGAAAGTAAAATCAATCCTGGCCCAATCTTATCATTTTTAAAGTATGTTTATCCAGTTTTGTAGTAGGAACAAGCAGACTGTTTGAAGGCCACATAGTTTTCAAACCTTGGTTGCAACACGTTACCCCATTTTGAAACCGTCTTTATCTAGCCGAGAAAACTAAAATCTGTTTGACAAAGTAGCACTCCAGCCAGTTTATCTTGCAATATGGCTTTAGCTCACAGAGCCTATTGATTTCCTTAAATTAATGTTTACAGAATGCTACTGAATTTCACTCAACGGGACATTGTTCTTTTGAAGCTTTGTAAAATATGATACAGAGTGTTACTGCCATTTGTTCCTTTGCTAAGACTGATGAAACATTTATTTTTTTAAAGCGCAGCCTTGAACTATAGCTGTTTCCTACAAGTGTGTTTACTCTTGGAACATTAGTAATACAACACACTATCAGACTCCGGCACAATACCGCAGGCAAAGTCTGTAGGTACGCTCTGGCCAGCCTAATCGTAGAAATGGAGCTGAAGTTTAACACAGATTAGACATCGTATGAGAAAAGGTTTCGAGCTTAGCCCAGCTGTCCCTGTCTGAAGGATCTTCAGATTTGTGTGCCACAGCCAAGCAGTTGTCTGACGCTGTTACAATATTAGAACGATTGCGTTGGTCTTGGTACTTCTAAACATGGGACCCCGGACTGAAAATTACCATGTGATCTTTTCCCTTTGTCCCCCCAGACAAGGTGAATGGCTTTATGGTCGCCTTGCTCCTGGGTTGGAGGCTTCTGATCCAATCTCTGAGGACTGCTTTCAAATCTGCTCCAAGAAGCACTTGGACTACTTATGTCCACCCAAACCTGGTAGTTTTCTAAGATGAGGTTGCAGTTACGTACTGTGGAAATTTTACAAGAAATCACAGCCACCAATGGCTTGACAATTTTGCTACTACTTTCTGCACAAATCATTCCAGTAAATCTTCAGTCTTTGCTTATGGGCCTAAACTGGGCACCCTTACATGTATAAGGGTTTGTATTTTATCCCACAGGCATCAGAGTGAACAGCTCACTTGGAAGATGAGTGGGAAAAAAAGGAGGATAGTGTGTCCCCCCCAGCCCTACACAACCAGAGGTAGACCATACACAGGCAACGTAAACTCTGTGTTGAAACCAGAGGGGTGGTGAAAATTTACACTGCTGAGAAGCTGACCCTTGGTCGCCTCCCACATGTGCTCAAGGAGAGGGCCTTAAACTCCCCAGTTATTGCATGCAATATTAATGTGTCAGCTGGCAAGAGAGGAAAGTCATTTGGGCACCTAAGATGTGGGCTTCTTGCTTTATAAGACTGTTTCTGGGAGCAGATGACTTTTCTTTCTACCATCGAGGTTCCATGAAACCCAGTCCCAACTCCCTGCAGAGGGGAAAGGAAAGCCAGCTCTGACTTCTTGCCTCTTTATCTAGTAATCTCTGTGTGGCCTTGCTAAAGCATCTGAGTTTATCCATTTAAGTCCACTCTGTCTGCAGTACAAGCCCCCAGCTTGTGCTACTGCTGTCAGGAGATATGTCTCTCCTTGATCAATATTTACTTAACAAACAGCAGGGATAGGAGAGTTTGTTTAGAGGAATCATGTGTGCACAAGGGTGAATGAATGCTCGGTAAAGTACTTCACCTGTTTGTCTCCTTTCCTAGGGTATCTTTCCTGCTCCAGACCTCATGCTGGGCTTTGCTACCGTTGCCCCTGTGAACATGCTCAAAGCCACCCTGCCTTAGGACAGTTTAGCAATCGGCCGCAGAAAATGAACTTCTGAGTAAATATTTTATTCCCTGTTCCGGGAAAGTTGGAGGGAGAAGCTTGGGAACTTTGTGAAATTATTTCTATGGTCAAAAATACTTGATGCTCAAGTAAAAATAAACTAGCTTTCCAGACTCTTGCATTTATTCAAGAATATATTTCAAAGATGTTTTAAGCATTTTGTTGGGACAAAATATTTCAAAATTGCTCCTGCCAAAAACTTGAAGTCTTCTAAAGAAAAAAAAAATTAATATTCAGGTAAAATTGCAAGGAAGGAAGTACGATTAATATTTTTAAAGAATAATTTGAGAAAGGTCTGTTATTCATTTATCCAACTAAAACAGTTGTTTCTGATGCCTGAGGTCATTGCATGCAATTAGCTTTGAGGCATCTGAGTCTAGTTTGAGGGGGGGTGTATTTTATTTTGTGAATCAGAGTTGTAAAAGCCATCTGAAATATTCATGCAGAATTGTCTGAGAAGCAGTTTCTGTTTTATTTACTGCACAGTAGAACAGCCACAGTGGATTAGCTCTACAATACCCGTAACAAAAGCACAACAGCTGATGCATGTGATGTTAGGAGGTGACAAAACAGTTAAAGTATGCTGCTGGCTACAGGCAAGCAGTCAGCAGATGCAGACAAAAGGGTTTGTGACAAGAATAACTCTCTCTCCAAGGCGAGCAGTCAAGAGTATCCAAAATACCAATACCCTTTTCTCCTTGACATTGTCTTCTTACAGTCAGCATTTTATTGCCCTTTTATAGTAAAAAAACAAAACACAATTCTCTGGAATATCGGTTTTAACTTGACTTTCACAATTCTGTGATCTTTACATCTGTATTGCTTTTCCTATCATCTAGATTTACCACTTGAGCAAGAATTTTTGAAAGTTTAAAAGATTAACTGTAGAGAAGCCCACCCTTAATAGGATTAACAACATGAAATACACATATAAATCTTACAGCAGACTGGTGATTTGTTCTGTCGTTTGGTTTTGGTAGTTTTCCCCTTTTCTATTAAGAGAGAATTTAAGCATCTTATTTTGCTAATGAAGAAATAATGCTTGGGTAGAAATTAAAGGTTTGCTCGACAATGGGAGAGATTTAGGTGCTGGAAAAGAACTGTGAATGAGCTGATGTTTATTTCAGAAGTGTGAAAAATCAGCTTATATATCTCCAGGAAAAAAAAAAAAGAGAGAGAGAGAGGGAGAGACTGTCTTCTTTCTAACCTTTGTAATTCCCCTTCTATTCTCTGTGACATTCATTCAGCTGCCAAGCATGTTTGGCAAGGCTTGAGCCAGCGAGCGCACTTCCAGTGACCGCTAACCTTGGTATGTCCTGACACTTATGATGAGTATCTGCAGGACACAGAAGGCAGGCAGGCTGCTATGTCAGGCTTTTATTATGTACTGCAGAGGCTGGGGACAGTCAGTTTAATAAAACAAATCATCCTTGAAGGTAAAGCAACTGGGAAGAGGAGGAGGGCTCGGGAAGGGGAGGAAATGAGAGGAACGGGAGGAAAGGGAGAAAAAGTCTTTGCTGCACAACTCAAAAAAAAAAAAAAAGAATTAACTAATAAAAGATAGAAGATACAAGACAACCTAATTATGAGAAAAACAGTGCAGGGTCACTGGTTGGCCACCAGTTTAAGACACATAGCAACTTTCAGCGTGCCCTCCTTCACAATGATGATTTTTAAGGTCCATCAGGAAGAGAAGCCTAATTCTCTATTGGCTTAAAATCAGAGTTGCTTCACTGATTTTCCTTAGGTAATGCTGACTTAGACCTGCTGAAGAACTGCCCTCACCTTCTCAATCCCCAGTTCCTTTTGGGTAATGCTTTCCTTGAAAAGAAATTCAACAAGTATTTTAAAAGATTTCTTCAACTGTGTGTGCTTCTGTGTGAAAGCAGAGTTAGTTAGGTTTGACTTGACTGCAACTTTTGAGCCATTGGAACTATACTTTTGCTCCCATAGAAGTAGTCTGTGCTGAGTATTTTTAACAAAGCACTCCCCCACAGTGCTAAGCCAAATGGTTCGGCATGATAGTTGCACATACAAACCCAGGAGTGAAATAGTTCAGGTTTGTTTTTCAAGCCAAGGAAAATGCCAGTAGTTAAAACAGTACAAATAGACAAGAGCAGATGAGAGCTTTAATTCCCTCCCAGTTTTCATAGACAAAGGGGACGTGTTAACATGGCTAAGGCTTAAGAAGGGGCACCGTGGAGGTTGCTGGACTGCGTTAGAAAGTACAGGACTGATGTGTACCAGGTGTAAATCAGCACAACTGCACTGAGGCTGGCAGAGCCCTGCTGATTTACACTGGCCCAAAGTTTGGCCTGTGACTTTTTCCCTTGGCAGTGAAGTTACATTGACAAAGCATGCAACAAAGTGTGATTTCTTTCTAAATCAGTCTGATGTGGAGGCTTCAGCCTGAGACCCACCTAGACTCCCCCTGACCAGACCTCATTGTCTTTCCTCCTGGTGAATGCACAGTGTGATTCTTTGATTGACTGCTGCCACCTGATGCTAAGAAAATGCCCTGGGTTCATACTAGGGATTGTTGGTTCTATTAAAAGCAATGTAGATAGAGTTTATTTGTCACTGAAGCATTTTATGCAGATGTTCCTACTTCAGAGATGTTCAGTCAGTTAGGTGTAAAGATGCGCTGAATAGGTTGCCATCACTTAGGGTCAGGGAAATGCCACCCCCAGACACATAATTAACGTGGCTGACTGATTAATTGCCCACTGAAAAATATAACTACCCATGCATTTAAATATTTATTTTCAGGCTCTGGACTTCACTAGTATTCTCTTATTAAAAAAGCCCCAAACAACAAAAAACACTGCAGATACTCTTTCTAGAAAGGAAAAGTGTTGGCTGACGTACCATCCAGTGGGGATTAATCACAATGGAATTCGCATTACAACGTGCAAAATAATGTGTGTAATCCAATCTGACATGAAAAATTGCTAATAACATCCCAAAAGGGAAGAGCTATGAATGGCTCTAATGCCATAGGAGTAGGGGAGATCTTTAGTAACTCAGCATTACAAGGTGAAGCATCCTGAGGAAGAAAACACTGGAAAGTTGGGTCTCTTCAAAGCCCCCACAGGGCTTTTCTCATTATTGGGTTTGTTCACTCTTATGTTTGTGGGGTGCTCTCTGCAGCCTGTTGTACCAGGTTCAAAGAGGCCTGACACTGCAGATGTGACTCAGGTACAATAAAGTTGGACCTTAAAAGACAACTCCCAATCTAAAAAAAAAGCCTGTGTGCCACTGCAGGGGTGGAAGGCCTGAAAACTAGGGATTCAGGGGTTTCACACTCCCTATTGGAGTGGAAAAATATTGGAAAAGCAGCATCCTCTACTTGGAAAACTTTATATGCACCGGTGGAAATTGAATGGCAAAGGCCCAACTTAAAACCCAGGTTGTCACTTCCATGCTTGAAGTTGTCATGGGTGTAACCATGAGGCAGGAAGGAGATGTAGGACTTTATCCATTTAGACTTCATGCTTCTCATGTAGCTGCTTGTAATTGCCTCTTTCCCATCTCCAGCAGCTTGGAAGGGGAAGAAAGACATCTAGTGTTGGTCCTCTGGAGTGGATACCAAAATCAAAAGCTTTTACTCTCATGAACTAACATCAGTGTCTACTCCAGAAATTTCATTATCTACTCCTTTTCCTGATTTCTAACATCATGTAGTCAAAAACTCCTTCCCCTTGGTTAGTGCCCAGCAATACCATGAGTGATGAACAGTGTGTGAGCATTGAACTGCATGAACAGAAAAGCATGTCCATTTTTTACAGCAAAGCAAGAATTAGAAAAGCATGGTATCTTCTGTAGACATATTACCAAACACCTGAACAGCTGAGTGGTTGTGGGGAGTTCTAAGTAATTTCTTTGAGCTGGAGTAAGTGAAACATAGTAGTAAATTTCTTCGCTCTTAATTATTGCTGGAATAGACCATCTCTAAAGAGGTGTCATTCTGTGCACCTCGATGAATGAAAAATTTCCACAAATGCTTTTGGAAGCAAAAAAACCACAAAAACATGTGGGGGCAGGATTTCACTCTCAGAGGTAGACAGAGGACTTCTCTGGGGCTTCTGGAAGCAGGGTTTGTCAGCTGATGTCAGGGGGAGCTGATCTCATGCTTATCTGATGGCAGAACGTGGCTATCAAACTGCTGGTGTTTCCCTAACAATGATAGGTGAGCCAGGCTCCAGAGCTCTGTTATATCAGATTGATCACACACATTTCCAGACAAGTTTTCTGCAAGTGGCTTCTACAGGGACAAGAAGGAAAGCCTGAAGTAGAGAATAAGGGGCTGGCCCTGACCTGGCAGCGTGACATGAATTCAGTAAATGAGTGAGAGCTGCCCAAGTGTCTGTTTGCCATGGGAATGGTTCAAGTGGCTCCTAGTGCAGGTCGGAGAACTCCTCTTGCCGGAGGGGACAAAGAATAGCAGTGAGGGAATACTTGCTATTATAAGCATGCTGGCTACTGGCCGGCCGTGTATTAGCAGTTCTAGAGCTGTGAAGCCATATTTCCGTGATAAAATTGGAAAATAATACCTTTATGGAGATTACCTCAACCTTGCAACTGCCCTGCAGTTCATTAGAGCGATTGCTTTTGAATCATTTAAGGCAAAGGGTGAGAAGGTGGCACTGGTGCCTGGGACAACTGCTTAGAAGGAATTACTAAAGTTTGGAGGTAACTGGTTTTTATATTCACCCATTGTTCAGGGGCTTCTGAGAGTGTCATGTTCCTACTAGCTCGGTGTTTCACCCATGAAGTGACAGTGACATTAAGAAACCACAAATGAGTTTAAAGCATCCCAGCTCAGTAGCCACTTGGAGCACAATGCACCCGTTAAAGAGGTTAGGGTGGTATTTGTGTGCTCCTGAAAAAGAAGGAAGGACCATAATATCTCCTGAGAAAGCCATTTTATGGGGTTATTGTTCATAGCAGCCACAGAAGCAAGCCACTAGCTGAAGGCTTTCCTGCTTGATTGGTTTCAAACTACAAACAACATTCAGAGATACCCCATTTCTTTGAAAGCTTTCAGCACTGGTTGTGACCAAAGTCAAGCACAAAGGTACAAAGGGCTTTCTGTGCGTGCATAACTTTCATATTAGTTCTCACATGGAGAGGGGAACATGGCCATAAATGCACGGGTAAAATATCAAGCAGAGATTTCTTTCCTTAAAGACAATTGTGCATGTTTCCCCTTCTGCTAATTATATCCTATAAATCCCCTCACTCTCCCAACTCAGACAGTAACATTTTGTTACCTAGATTCTGTCAGTAGACTTTACAAAGATCTCTAACACATGTTATAAAAGTTATTGCTATAGTACTATATATAACTGCTTTGCATAAGAGAATAGAGGGCTGCCACATTTAGAAAATGCAGGTGCTATGTAAGCCCCTTTCTGAAAGAAAGAACTTAGCTCAGTTTCCTTTGAAGAACCAGAGACTTGAAATTGAAAACTGTATTAATGCCATTGTCTCCTTGTATCAGCAGGTTCCAGAGAGATTCCTGGAAGTGGCTCAGATCACGTTACGGGAGTTTTTCAATGCCATTATCGCAGGCAAAGATGTTGATCCTTCCTGGAAGAAGGCCATATACAAGGTCATCTGTAAGCTGGACAGTGAGGTCCCTGAGATTTTCAAATCCCCAAACTGCCTACAAGAGCTTCTTCATGAGTAGAGAGTTCAGCAGCTATTTATGAATGTATGAAAGTAGCAGTCCCCTTCTGATGCCCAAGTCATGTGTGTCTCTATTTTAATTTCATATATATGTGTATCGCATACATATATATATGTATATGAAGTTAGACTGATCCCTCCTGGATTTAAGGTTTCGTTCTGTTCCAAGGGGATGGTTATTTTACTTCAGCCTTTGGTTTACTTTTGCCCGAGACCCTTAACATTTGAAGAATCAACGGGGTTAATTTTCAGGGAGAAGAGTTTGGAAGCGTGTAAAAGCCTGTCTTAGCAAGTTAGGGCATTATGTTTAAAAATGCTTTGTCAGATTTATTGCTTGCTGCAAAGTGGCATTTTGTCTTGGTGAGACTAATGTCATGGCACAATACTACAGACAATGAAGTTTATATTATGTTTATACTGCTAAAGGTCTGAACTCTGTGGAGTCACTTCATAAGCTTCGAGCTTTTTTATTTGTATTTATATACTTTTTAATCAATAACTAGATTTTGTTTCATACTTCAAAAAAATTACAACATCTGTTTTAGGTACTCACTCCAAGAAGTGACACCCAAAAAAGCAAACCCTATGCTTCATGTTTTCCTTACAGAAGTGACAGATACCCTGCACCAGTAACCAACACGCCAGGTTGTTGTTTCTCTAAATCACAGCAAGGGCTGTTTGCACAAATCAAATACTGTTCTTGCAGGGTTAGGCCAGTAATTCATGCACAATATTGTATCAGCCACACTAATTTTGGAATATGGTCAGCTTACTAAAGTGGAAGCATTTCACTCTCCATAGAGTAAAAATGAAACCTTCAGCGTCGTATATTGCCATGTCTCGGTCTTACTTTAAGTGGCATTAGTCTCTAAATTTATTCTTTTCTTAGTCCATTCTGCCCCCCCAAGATCCCCTTTCCAGCATACAAAGTTTTCTGTCCATATTTGATATCTGTCCTGAAAAGCACTTTTTGAATGATCTTAGATATAGCAGAAGAGTCTTCACCTCTCAGTGCTGAGGCAAAGGAAAGAAAAAAAAAAAAGGCTTGTTTGTAGCTGTAAAATATAATTAGTCTTTCTCTAATCAGAAGAATAAAAATTACATTTTCATAAAAATCTAATCGAGCATTATACAAAAATCACAGTGTCCTCCTGGCTATGCAGGGTTCAGATAGACAAATTGGATTTTTAAAATTGCAGTGAGTGCAGCTTTAAAAAAAAAAAAAGGAAAAAAAAATCTATTTGAGCAATGTGGCTGCACTTGTCTTCTGAAGCTGGAGCTAGTGGTGACCAAAGCCTGAGCTACAGTGTAAAGTCCCTGATGGATCTGGGTTCACCTGAATGCTACACCACGGTATGACAGAAAGAAAGAAAGAAAGCTAGCTGCTAGTTCTTGTGCTTTCTTCAGTGGCTCTCCTTTTCTCATGTTTTCAGGAAGAAATTGTCTCCAGAAGTTTGGGGGAAGGTTGAATATGCTGTGGCACACTGTATTTGTCATTTTCTTTGTCGTCTTTTGTACGGATGCAGTAAGAATTTATTGTTATCATCAATAGTATTTTCCCCTACATAATTCAATCTAAATCTAGAGGAAGTTCCTAATTAGCCGTGAATTATATTTAGACCATTGAGGATACTGGTATCTTCTTTATTTTAAAATTACATTTTGACTTTGGAGAGTGAAAGTTTACCCATGTGACTAAAGAGCTGACCTGATCATTGCAATTTCACTTCATTTACAAATACTGCTGATAGACAGAAATGTATGAAAGCAATTATTGTTAGCAGAAAGCCTTAAAAACCTGCTGACTTCAAATTAAACAGCACAATCCTCCGATTCCCTGTCATTCTTTTCAAGCACTGGCAGTATCTGTGGAGTATAGGCAATGCAGACAATAGCATGGGATGAAGTGCCAACAATTTCACTATGCATTAAAAGCAAAACAAATCTTGATCTTAGACTCCCTGAGAGTACCTAATACTGTACGTATCCTTACAGTAGACAGGAATTATTTTTTTTTCTTTCTTTTGTTTTCTTACATTTTATTTCATTTTATTTTGTTTCCTTTATTTCATTTTTCCTTTTTTTTTTCCTGTGTGTGTGCATGATTTGGTAAACATTACACTTCATAAAGATGTAACTCCAATGAATTCTGAGTAAGAAAGGATGAAAATTGTGTTCATGCACTTTTTTTGATTTATGGGAAGAAGTGGCATAAAATGCTCAAGTTTTAATACAGGAAGTTCATCATTGGCATACCATCAGATGCAAAATATAACTTTGCATTTTCACCTTGGACATAAGAAAGCAAAGCCATACTTTAATCATACTATGTGGACATACTACTAGCTACCATCTCAACCTGTGATTTTACCGTTGCTTTATATTATTATTATTATTCTATTACTATTATTATTATATTATTATTAATATTATTATTATTTGGCTGCAATGGGATTCACATAATCTAAATAAGTGAAATTGTGTACTCAACACTTGATGTTGTTGCATTTATTTATTTATTTATGGGTAGTATAATCTCAATAGTAAATGAGGCATAGGAATTAGGAATAGAAATTTCATCTTAAAAGCAAAATAAAAACCTCCTTGGTCTGAAAAAGGAATAAATGATAATTTGATCATTTCAGTTATATGATTTTTCTGCATTTTATAGCCATATTGCCTTTGTGCCTCCCGATCCACCTAAAATTACAAATACATGGCATAGCTCGTACTAAATTCTAAGTAGAATCCAATCCAGTTTCTTTTAAATGATCCCAGTATTATTTCACTTAAAATGGCTAAAAGGCAGGAGGTTACTTTTGTTGTAATGAAAAGTTTACATAGGAAAAGAATTTCAAAATCCATGTAGAAAACCCATCTTGCCATTCATTTACTGCTAATTCAGATTTATTTCTGCATATAAACTTGAGGTTATAGTCTGTGCCTAGACCTTAAATGCACCAGCGGAAGGATAAAAAAAATCCTTCAAAATACCAGTTTTTCCCCCACAAGTACAATTGTTCTTGTGCCTTCTGTGGCTTACAATTTTCATCTTTTAAACTTTATTTTTCAATTACTACAGCTGCAATAAACACTGCCTTTTTTTTTTTTCCGGCTGTTTGACATAATGTTGATAGCTATGCATATTTTGTGTCTTTTTAAAAATTAAAAAAATAAAAAAAACAAAGCAGGAGAATACGTTTTTGAAGAAGAGAATTTTTAGAACAGTTTGATAACGCAAATTATTTTTTCTCAATTGTTTGAGCAGCATTCGAGTTTTGAAAATTCTTGTAGAAGCCAATTTTTTGTAACTGTGGTGCAAATCTTGTGTTTTCTTAGCCTGATGAGAAGTAGTATAGAAGCAATATTTCATACGTGACATATGTGCATATACAGATACGTATGTGGTCACACACACAGGTCAACATGTGTGGGCATATGTATGTATATTTACACAAAAACACACACACACACACACAAAAGATGCGTATGAAGTGAAAAGCTTACCTTTTTCCTATCTAGATTAAGAACCTATTTTAGACATTTGTTATGTTTTGTGAAAAGAATGTTCTATTTGAAACTACAAAACATTTAATTCTTACTGTATCTCTGGTTGTTTAATGGGAACGTTTCACATTTAATGGTAAACACGTGGAAGATGTTAGAATGTAGTAATTATTTAAGGCAGTGTTCACCCATGTATTCCTGAGGTTTGCTTTGTGCCTCTGAGTATTATTTAATTAAAGTGTTTTAAGTTTGCAGAATCTTTGTTACTGTACCAGGTATGTGGGTGAACATTGAAAATCGAGGGGAACTTTTATAAAGCAATGTAAATATTCAACCTTACGGCTGTTCTTGCATAAAGACATAAGATTTTAATAACTACATTCTGAAAACATCTGTTGAATTTATAAGAAACACTACAGTAACTGTGTAGATAGTTGAAAGCATTCTTGAAAATCCAGCTCTCTACTTTAAAAGTTAGGTCTCTTTCATCAGATGTCAAGGGAATGGGTAATACAGTTTCTGTAAAACTGCAGAATTTTTTTCTATGTATATGAAGTCAGTTAATAGAAAAATTTTTTTTTCCACAGGTTAATATTAATTAAGAAATAAAGGTGAAGATTTTGTGGCTTTAAAGATAGGATTTTCACCAGCAGCATTGAAAGATTATACATATATATATATACAGAAAGATATATATATATATATTAAAAATGGAAAGTGGTTTACAAAACCCCCAAAATGAGCACTGTACATGAGAAGTGAAAGCAAAAACTATATTTGCCATGTGTATTATATAGCAATCATTGGTGTTAATAGTGCAAATGTTTCCTTCTGGTACCAACTCTGTGTTTGAAAATTCCAATACGCATTGTTTTCAAAAAGCTCCCCTTAAGGAATGTAACTGGTTTATATGAGTAAGCAGTTACTGTATTGCACTTAAATGTTCTGTTGAAGGAAATGCAATTTTGTTTTCTGTAGAACTGTTGGTTGTAAACCATCTATAAACTGAAGCTAAAAATGCTCATATTTAGAGCTGGGATGAAAACTGGTATTTAACCTTTGTATCTTCTTAGGAATATCCTTTTTAGTGTATGAAAGGTGGTGGCACTATGACTTTATTCAGTCTTTTCATCTGAGCCACAGTCACCTCTCTCCCAAAGCAGCCACCTTCCAAATGCACAAATACTGGGATATGTAGAAACAAATCTAGAAGAAACAGTGAGCTTACATTTTTCTCTAAAATCCATACCTTCTGCATTAATTGTACCCCTTGAGTGAGACAGTAGACAAACACAATAACCATCTCATTACCACCTAACGTGTAAGAATCAGAAGCTAAAAAAGGAGGGAAAAAAAGCCTCTTTAGGTTGGTTTTGATGCTGCCCGCAAGAGTCAAAGGTTAAGGTTTAAACTGATATTGTCCCAGCCATTACTCATATGTATATAGTTACAAAAGTGACAAAACACTGCCTTTATATTATTTAGCAATATGTTGTAAATAGCATTATTAAGCTCTTTTTTTTGTAATAAAGACCCTTTAATTTGAAGATAGTACAATAACTGAACTGATAAAGTCAATTTTTGATTTTTTTTTATTTTATTTTTTAGCTAGAGGCAATTTCAACTGTGGATTTTTTTGTTGTCGTCTATTGTTCTGAAGACTTTGCATAATTTATTGGTTTAATTTATCCTAATTTATTTGATGAAGGTGTACAATTTTGTATTACCAAGGATGTACTGTAATATTAATTGATGACAAGATAAAACAATAAGACTCCCCTGTCCGTTTGGAAAAAAAAGGTGCAGTAGACAATTGATTGAAAAAAAGTTACAATTCTAGCTTGGCAGCTACTAAATTTAAGATAAACACAGGAAAAATGTTTGGGGGGGGTGGATTTTATTTTGTGTGTTTAAAGCTTTTGTATACTCTCCAGACTTTTACCTTTTTGCTTTGTACCACTTAAAGGATACAGTAGTTCAATTGCCTTGTGTGCCTTCCATCTTCTCTAAACTGAATGTATGTGCAGTATATATGCAAGCTTGTGCAAAATAAAATATAAATTACAAGCTCATTGCCCTTGTTCACATTTATTTCCAAAAGTTTGTGTTGCCCCACGTCAGGAGGTGAACCCCTGAACTGCTCAGCTGTGGCCAGGCTGTGCCTAACACTGCAGTCCTCTGAAGGTTTTCTTTTCCCCTTAGCTCCAATTATTTATTAATGAAACTACCAGCCCTCTTGCAAAATGGATATAATGATTTATGGCCCCGGTGTCCTACCTCCAGCACAGCGCCGGTTAAGATAATGAATGTTATTTTGCAATAGTCTATCTGACAAGGAATAACTCCCTGGAAGAGACCTGTTATGTCTGAGGCATAGACAGCCCTTTAAATTAAATGGAGCCAATGTGAGCTAGAAAGCACTTTTGTTTATACTGTTTAATCATTTCCTGGATATGCCTGCCATGCTGGAGTCCTGCAACAGGGAGTTCCTCAAGCTGGGTGAGTGCAGGGACAGTGCTTGCTGAGCTGTGGTGGTTCACATTTGGTTCACATTTGTTACTCCTGCCAGTTTGGCCTTGTTCATGGCGGTGACCACATACCATCCTCTGTTCTTTTTGTTACAATCCATCACTCATGGATCTCTTCTGTCTCAAGCTGAATATTCATCAGCATTATATATAACCAATCTGCTCCTACACAATTCCTCAAAATGTATTTGTTCAGGGTTTTTCATTTTGCTCTTAGCTGTGTGTGCTGTTTCATATGTATCTTAAAATTCTGGAGTTGAGTGGACCTTTGATTTACATGATTGTCTGTGTCTCAGATAGGAAAGGTCTCTTTTTAGCTTAGAATTGGTGCAGATGGCAGTAAGATAGTAGCTCATTTAGATCACAAAATCCTGCAAGACTTTTCTGATTTTGAAGGAGAAGCATGTTAAAAATATGTTTTGATCTGAGGTCATTTATTTTCAGTATCTTCCCTGATACAGCCTCAGGACACTGCAGAACTGTGCTGGAGCCTGAATCCAGCTTTAGCTTCATTGTAACAGCCAAATAAATATTTCATTTCTGCAACAGCCGTTAAAAATCCACGCATTTTTATACAAGTGGAGTTGCATTTGTTGGGCCACATCAACACGAGGTGTAAAGGAGGTCTGTGCAAGGTCATGAAATTACATCTACATAACTAATAATCATTTAAGTTTGAGATCTCTGGTTTCACTGCAAACAAATTGCCTCCCCTAGTCCACATCTATCCACATTACCAAACCAACATACTAAATAATTTTTGTGTTAGTTATCAAGACTTAACTAGACGAGGAAGAGGGAGATCATCCTCAGGTACCCAGATAATGGACCAAAGGATCTGAGCTGCGTGGGTAACTGCCAGCTCACACAGTGTCTCTGTCAGTTTTTTTCTCAAATATACTCATTCTGTGAAATGCAGGACACTATTTGCCATTTTACCCTGCAGTGGAAAGCACACAGATCTCTAAATAAGAAATCCTAGCTGTTGGCATCTCAGAATACTGCAGGAGTTCAGAGCTAGACTGGAACTTGGCAAGTGGTCCCTGTCATTGCAGAGGGCCAAATCAACTTTCCCAGGCTTCAAGCACCCTGAAATGATCCAAGTTCTGCAGATCTGGCCATCTGTGCTTGGAAATCCTCAGTTCCCCTAATACCTGGAATTTTTACAATAAGAAAGATACTATGTTCTAGCTTTAAAATCATAAGGAAGGCATGAATTCTCCCTGAGCAAGGCAAATAACAGAACAATTTTGTCACTGAGACCCTCAGTAGCAACTGGGGTCTTTTACACATCACATTAATGAGCAGCTGAACGTGGAAGACTGCATTTTGTCATTTGAGAGCCTGAAAGGGTTAATTGCTCTCGTTTTCTTGGTCTGTACCCTTATTTATGCCCAGTCTAGGTTGTGCCAACACAATTTCTATGGAGATGATCCCTTCTGATCCAGTCTTCCCTCTTTGTTAGGAGGGAGAGTGGCAGCATACGACTGACTGCGTTTGGGAAATAATGGCAAACACATCCCTCACTCTCTGCAATGGGTTTGAGTGCTTCCCCAGACAGACTCATCTGAGTGACTTTTAAAATATGGCACCGCATTTGTTTTAAGAACACAGTATGCAAAAATTAAATTAAATTAAATTAAATTAAATCTTTGCTAAATTCTGTTGTTGAATGGGGATGGAGGGCTCCCAGGGTGAAGGCAGAGCTGCTAGATAAACAGGGCTGGGGGATAGGAGGGTTGTTTCCCTGCCTGCTCCAAGTGTTTGACCCTCTGGGTGCATTGCAGGGCCTGCCTGTTCTCCCAGCTTTTCAGTAGGCAGGGGCATTTGGAGAAGCTGCCTATTAAAGCTCGATAGATTGGTGGGTGCAGAAAATCCACCAATTGCCACAATGCCCATTTTTGGTTTTAGCTTATTAGCACCACAACCATACCTATACCTCAAAGAGATGAAAGAGATATCTTTTATTTAAATATTAAAATTTTTAGACACTCAAATGCTTTTTGGCTTAGGTTAGATTGACACTTCCCAGAGCTGCAGAGCAGAGACACTGACTCTGCTTCAGAGAAAGGACCCCCCCACCTCAGTCTGCCCAGAGTCTGGGAGGCTGTGTTTGCATTTTCATGAATAAATCCTGGGCGAGTGAATAGTGGTACTTTCCCATTTATTTGGGAATCAGTGTGAAAAAACAAACAAACAAACAAACAAGCAGGCTATTTGCTTCACAACAAAACACATGAAAATGAACTGCTGTTCATACCCAAACGCAGTTAATTGCATGCACGGTTTAATTTTATTCTTTAAAATTAGGATTAAGGTTGGATCTCTATCTAGGCAAAGGAAAATAAAAAACAAGAAAGATGGCACAGATAGCTAAAGAAATACTACTGGCTCCAATGTAAATATGTTTGTGGTTTGCAAGAGACCTGCCAGTCAAGCAGCTGTGGGAGGTAACAGGGGAGAACGCATGAGAGGAAAAAGTCTTGTGGCAACAGTGGCCAGTTTCATTATGGCCACTGCCAGACTGTGAAACAACTCTGGGGGCTTGAAATCCTATTGCCTATTAAAACTGGGCATGACAGCTCTTTTTTATGCTTCACCAACCAGAGATGGAACAGAGTCCTAGGGGAAATAAGGAAAAATATTTATTACAAGTGTTTAACACCTTTTAGTACAAAACAACCCTAATATGCAGCACTCAAGGATAATTCATGCCAGCACATGTAAAACCAAGGGAAATCGTTTATCAGCTCAATAATTTGGTCAGAGCTTTTAAAGGAAGAGATGATGCTCCAGTCAAAACCATAAGGCCAGATTTCTCTGAAGTGGAAGCACTTTAGATTTTTTTTTAATATTATTTTTACAATTTTTCTGTAATCCACTCAAGGCTCTGACAACACACCCACCCCAGGGACTGCATGGCTGTCTGACTCAGGCTGAAGATTGGCCATTCAGACTGGGGATATACCTGCCCCTCATGCATGGCAGTAGTTGTTGGCATATTTAAGAAAGCCAGAGGACAGTCAGGGCTGGATCTTGAACAACACATCAGATGGAGGTTTAAACTGCTTCAAAGGCTTGTGTGAAAACCGGAGCTTGTCTCACACTGCAAACAGTCTGGAAGCGTAAGGACACTCGGGTCAAGGGGTGTATTTCAAATCCTTCCTAATAAAATGTGTGTGTTTGGAAGCAGTATAATATGAGATTCACTGCTTTCCTACACGAACATATGCATTGTGACTTCCCAGCTTTGGGAGAAACCTAGAACTCAGATGGGGGGAGCTCCACCTCATGCTGAGCACCACGGGGAAAAATCTCAAGCACTTTCAAAAGGCTGCGCTCAGATCTATTGCTGCTGCGTGTCCCCATTTTATAGGGAGTGAATGGAGATGCAGGATTGTGGCACCGTCTCCCCAGGACCCCCCACGTGCCCACTGCAGAGCCAGGAACAGCTCCTGCCCCTCCAGCCCGGGTGGGCGCTGCCCGCCCCACGCGTTGCTCATTAACGCCCGGTTACTCGTTAACAGCCCGCACACAGGGGTCCTGCACGGCCCTCCCAAAGCCCCTGGGTTACATTACACAATCCACACTGCCAGTTTTATCTCTTAGCTGAAACCCTGCTTCCTGGCATCCTTTTGCATCTTTGCGAGTGGCCAGAGCCAATATGTCAAAATACTGTTTACCCGGCCACTTGCTTTCCCAGAACCTGGGGGGAACCACGGAGGAATTGGAAAAGCCCATCCATGGTGAGGATTTCCCCCTGCCCATGAGTCAGGTTTCTCCCTCCCATCAGGAAGAGCCTGCTGCTTTAATGGTGTTTCTGCCCTTCCAGAAATTTCCAGAGTGTTCAGCAGCCTTTAACGAGGGCCATGGCTGGCTGCTGGCGGTGGCACAGGTGACCCAGCAGTGGCAGCAAAAGAGCAGGTCAAGGTGTGCTGTGACAGGGCAATGGGGAAACCCAGCTCTGCCAGAGAATGAGCCTGTGCAAAGGCCAGGCAGATGGGTGCTGCCTGAGGCCACATGAGCTGCTCCCTGCTCAGGGCAAAGGGGTCCAAAGCCAGTGGCCAAAAGGCACCCAGGGAGTGCTGAAGGACAGCAGTGGCAGGAAGGGTCTGAGCCCCCCACCCCCTTCACAGGGCTGAAGCTGGTGCCCAGTGTCAGGCAGCCCTGCCCTTCATGCAGCTCCCTCCCTGTATTTCCAAATTTCAGTACCCTTCTCACATCTCTTTGGAGGAGGGAAGTGGAAGGAGGGTGACTGTGGTTTTGACAAGGTGAACATGGCAGCAGCCCCAGCAAATAGGCGGGTGTGTTGCCCCCAGCAAAAGACTTGTACAGCAGCCAGTTATTCTGGATAGAGTGTTACATCACTTGCAAAATTCAGGATTTGTCCAAAACACGGTGCTGTTCTTACATAGATAATATCAGCAATAGGTAACAATTATTATTGTTATTATTAACCTTAAGGAACTTTGTTATTCCATAAATATAAATAAAGTGTAGTTGTCCTTTATCTGATTTCAAATGACCTGAAAAGAGGATAAAAAAAGTGCAAGAGAGCTGTACAACAGGGGAGAAAATGGCGAGTGGGGGAAGGGGGGTGAGGGTGTTGATTGTAAAAGAAAGAAAATTATCCCAATTCTAGCACTGCTGGAAAAACGTGAAAGTTATTGCTGCACAAAGAACCTCTTGAACTGCTCTGCCTTCCAAAATTTCTACTGCACTCTCTGCAGTTACTTGTGTATGGCAGAAGCAGCATCTTTGTATTATATGAACAGTCTGCTTCATAATCAAATACCATCTGTCGCTACATCTGAACTTGTTTTCAACATCTGTGCGTTCTGGTCTTAACAAAGCTTTAAAAACTAATTCAAAAACTTTCACAGATCACTGACTAAATATGTACATTTACCATCTTTCATATTGGTTTAAAATATTTCTTCTATAGCTGCATCCCCTTGGCTGGGAATAGTTAAGATGTATACACTGAGTTGCTTTATTAAGCTTATTTTCTAATGGCCTTGGGTAGCCAAGTGCAAAAGAGGGACACTTGCTCAGGCACCGAGAGGACCCATCATATTCTTTCTTGGTGCCAATACAGTCCCTTTCTGCCAATGAGAAACCTGAAAGTTGATCAGCTACCATACCCCAATTACTCAAAATGACACTACAGATAAAACTGCAACCAAGGGGAGAATCAACTGTATGGCTTATATGCTGCTAAAGTGTGTCTGAACAAATGGTGAAGTAAAATCATGAGAGCCCTCAGGAGGATAAGTACGTTGTTACTTTGCACATGCTTCAGAAATGTGAAGTACATCTTTACAGAACTTTTGGCCAACCCCCTGGCAGATGTTGACCAGTTTTGCTTATGTATACATCAGTTGCAGAACACTAAAACAGAGATTGGAAATTTTAATTTAGTCAAGGCAGTTGGGCTAAAATGATGGCTTTTGTTGAAACCATTAAATAGAGCTGCCTAATGAAGTACAGTACAGCACTGGCAAAACCGAGCCCTGATGAGATGCAGCAGCTTCCAAACTGCAGCCCTGCAAAAGGGAAGAAGGAAGCTTGCAAGTCTTTAACTAAAGTGGAATGGCGACAGCCCTTGTAAAGCTGCGTTTGATTTTGTGTTTGAGGGCAGATGCACTTGTACATTATCGCCCTGACATTTTAACCATTAGTTGGAAATGTGCCGTTGCAGTTCCTGCCATATATTTCTCAATCCTATTTGTTAGAAAGTGAGCTAATAGACAGTGTGATGAAGTGATCATAAATTCACTTTCAAAGGGCATTTGGGTTCAGAGCCTAAAGATTGAATATGGCAAATTCTTAGGCATGGGGAAGAAGGTGGGGGCCAGGAGGGTCATTCTCACTGATGGGTTCAGTGATTGATTCCACTACAGAACTATATTTGCCCTTTACTTGGCTGTTTAACACAGAATAGCTATAATAGGTTCCCGATCCATTATTCCTCTTCTTCTTAGGGTCACTATGAAGTGAAAGAAAATATAACCTTGGCTGTGATAAAATAAACTTTAGCATTATCAGGTGTTTGAAAATTGGAAGGTGTCTGATTGCTTTATATAGGATAGACACAAACACACACACAAAGGGTTATAATATAATCCTCCATGCTACCTCTGACAAATGGTTATTACCATTCAGTATTGGTTTTTTGCTCATGCAATAATATGGTGTCATGCAAGTCCACACAGCCTTGAAATTCTTCTTATTATACACAGCCTTCCAAAAATCATATGCAGAATGCTGCTCTTTTAATGGTGATTAGCAACATTTTTTTAAAGATAGGTGGCTTAGAACAAAATTTGCTTTGAGAGAGAAAAGAAATTATCTGAAAGGCAAGATGAAAATGAGTGTTTTAGCACAAGGCAGCCCCAAAATATTTTCAATAATTAGAAGAGACTTATGTTCCATTTCACTGTTTTATGTGTTATATAGTATAGAGCAAGTGCCACTGTAGTTAAGTGTTTGTCAGCATTTCCCTTGTAAATCCTGGTTTTCCAGAGGGTTGCTATAACTTGCCAATTCCAAATCGCACTGGGCTAACACTCACTATCCACATTGTCAGCCCAGATGCAAATTTCTGTTGTTGTTATTACCAAAAATGAAATCAAGTGAAGCTGCTGGTTTTTAGTTCATGGCAAAAGATGGTGATTGGGAAGTGGGGGATGGTGGTGGCTTGTGCGCATTTTTTTTCCCCTGTTGCTCCTAGTTGGGATTTTGTTGCTGCAATGGTCTGATTCAAATGGGTTTGTTTTGAAAGGGATGAGGAAGGATGTTTTTTTGTACACCCCAAAAAATAAGTGACACATAGAGGGCGCAGAGAGAGAAGAGGGCAGTGTTCTGATCTGGTACAACTTACTCCCAGCCAGGCAGTTGGTACCCAGGGGTACTCCTGCCGACCCCATCCCAAGCTTGGGTTCTGCATTGTGAAGGCTTTAACAGGCTAATAAAGGTCCATTCATCAGCTGAATCCTGCAAGAAAACACAAAATTAGTTGACCCAGCAGGAGCAACTCCTATGAAGCACATCCTGGTCTCCTGCTCCCAGCCTTTGGTCCCAACCTTTGGGGTCCCTGCAGGACCTTATAAACACCTCTAACAGAACCACGAAGAAGGAGCCAATCCTCCTTCTTCAACATCTCCAGAACCTACTTGATCCCACAATGGGCACTGGAGAGCACAGGACTTCAGGGCTGCAGTCCTTAATGTTCTCTTCTTGGCAGTGGAGCAGAGGGGTCCTTCCTCCACTTTGAATTAATTAAAATTAATTTTCCAATTTAAAAAAGAATTCTGAAGAATATTTGTCCTCTTATTGATTGAGTCTTTTGCTGTTTAGCACCTGCTTGGTTTCGTTATACTGGAGAAAGCTGTACTGAGGTGTTCTTGGCTGCTTTCCTCTGTGGGGTGTAGCCCTTCATCCCTGTGAGGCATAAACATGTAAACCCAGGTTAAAATCAGATTTACACCAGTGCAAGCGTATATTGTAAGAGTAAGTCGAGAAATAGGTCCAAGGTCAAAGGCTTTCATCGAGAAGGAATGCACTTGTAGGTGTTTACAAAGGTAGGTGTTTTCTGCAAGTTAAGAAATGGAGAGTCCCTGGGTGAGCAGTTGTCACCAGCTCTAGGAGGCTAAAAACTGGTAATACCACACTCCAGCTGCCTGGAGAAAGACCAATAAGACAAACTAATTACTTGGAAGATACCGACAAATCTTGTAGTATTTTAAATCAGCTGATGTGACTTTCAGAGCTGTCAGTTGGGGGGTTTATCTTGCTCGGTGGGTTGGGGTATGGCTGTTGATATTTTTGGTGCACTGGACTGAGAGACCAAGGTCAGCAGAAGAGGCTTTGACATTAGTAGTGCTACATCAGCTTACATCAGGTGAGGTTTCGGTCTGTGCACAGTAGCAGCAGGTTATCTTTGTAAGCTATTGCTCAGGTACCTCCTCCAAGACCTGCACTAATCAGAGCTACCCCATACACCACTTCAGCATAGAAAACAAGGTCCATATTAGTCACACACTGTTTTCCCCACCTGGAAAAACTCTTAGGTAGATTCCACTTGAAAACAAAGGGCAATTCCCTGCCTATCTAATGTTAAGTTAGAATGCCACTTTTATTCTATGTCCAAGCCCCAAATTTCCATATATTGATGCATTCCACCACAAAATTCAAGCTTCAAGATCAGAGGACCCCAGCTAAATGTCAATATATTTCCACACTAAAGAAAAACTGTATTTGCCCTCTATGTAAGGCATACAGCAGATAAAACCAATAATACCTTATCTCCTCCCATGACTTCCTGGCCAGGAGCAGCAGCAATATATATTAAGATATCAATTGACTGTTTATAGGATTAAGTAAGGAATAGCTGAAATCAGTCCTTGCTTTTATTTGAGTTTAATTCATCCAGTCAGAGATCTGTGTGGTAACCACCTATAATAAAGTAATAATAGCAATAATAATAGAGCTTTGCACTTTTACAGCATCTTCCATTGAAAGTTATCACAGTGCGCTCCATAAACATTACTCTTGCATCCATTCCTTCAATTCCTCCACTTTCTCCTCATCTTTATCTGTAGAATCTGCAGTAATATGATAGCATGGATGGCCTTACAAATAAAGTAAGGCAAGCTGTTACTTCAGTGAAACACAGAGAGAGCAAGGTAAAGTTATGTGAAAAATATGAGGGAAATTCAGTAGGCTAGAGATGGTATATATTCATTTTGCTAACATATTATGTGCTCAGTTAAGGATAAAAGGAAATCCGTACATTCTGCTGGGTTCACTGATATTCTTGCATTAAAGGAGCATAAATCAACATGCACCACTCAGCATGTCAGGTTTCTGAGACATAAAATGAAGAGGAAGAAAAATATCATTGAAGAGAGTTTGGAAAGACACAGGTTCCATTTCTTTATTACTGATAAAATTTTCTAAAATCTCAGTCTTATGAACATGTATTTCACATGTGAGTAAGTCACAGCATTGAAAGGTGGCAGGAGATGCAGGCACGGGGTTGCAATTTGAAACTCCCCAGAACAGCAGGGCTCTCTTCATCTAGGGTTATAGGGCAACTAGCTCACTAAACACAGTTATGAGCCAAATAAGAAATACTAACAAATACTGGCACAGGTGTTGTATTCAGTGTCTTGAACTGACTTCAGAACAAGGAAAGAAGATGCTATTTTCTCCAGGAAATTCATTCCTAGAATCTTAGCCTGTCTCCTGTGGAAAACTTCCTGGAGTGAAATTCCCTCCAAGTGGATAGCCAGCACAAACCCATATAGCACTAAGCTTGTGGTAATGGCTTCTTCTATTTCAGTGCTCTAATGTAAAGTGAAAGGTAAACAACCTTTAAAAGATGAGGACAACACCTGAGAATGCACAAAATTATGCAAGCAGGCAGACTTGGGAGAAAAATGCAAAGTAAAAAGGAGGTTTGTAAATGGAAAGTGCATCTAAGCAGGAAAATCCCAACCTTCCAAAAAGGAAAAATCCCTTTTTCCTCTTGCACTTCGTTAGGTTTGAAGATTCTCTCCACAAAGAAGCTGGTCCCTCTATGACTAAGTGGCCATTTTCTTTGCTGGGCAAAGCCAGGTTTTAATTAAGCACAGTGAAATGCTGGGAGAGGCATGGATAGCAGAGGGAAAGGGAACAGGCAGTGGACTGCAATGGGGGGCCAGGACAAATAAGAGAACTGTGGTCCATGCCTCAGCTTCTCCATCCATAAAACACCAGCAGTAGGAAGTATCTTCCTGTGCTAAGTGTATTGAGAGGAGCTGTGTATGTAAACATCAAAACTACTTCCAGCTATTACCCCCTCAGTAATTTCATTCTGCCCTCCCCTTTTCTCAGTATGACAGTGACTGTAGCACTAGCCCAGTAATTGGATATTTTCATGCCTCAGATTCACTGGTATTTAATTTTTATATCATTCTCAGAACCTATCACATATTTGTTTTGATTTATTCAATATTGATCCTTTCTGTGACTTTCAAGCAGCTATCACCTTCCCCACCCTTTCCCAGGGAATCTGCCAAGCCAGCAGTTTGTGATTTTGTCATAATACATGTGTTTCATTCGCCGAGTGGCTGTCACAAGCATCTCACAAATGTTACATCCCCTCTTTTTATTCACACGTTCTGTATATTCAGTGTTCAAAGAGATGGGCCTTTCTTGTGTGGAGAAGCAAGGCTTTTTGTATCAGTTTGCAGGATACAAATCTAAACCTGTTTTAGCAGAGAAAGAGGAGCTTTATTTTTTGCTGGATTTGAATGAATGCTCTTATCTGGCTTTCCACAATACACTATGCACACGAGAGCAGAAAAAAGAAAGCTGACTGCGGCGAACCCGGGGCCACATTTTCTGAAGTGTCGAGGTGGCTTCAGCAGGTTTCACTTTGTTCACAGTCACTTGCATTTTGCTTGCTCATGGTACACAAGCACATCCCCATTTGAGAAAATCAGTGTAAAACATTCTAAACTGCCTTCCCCAAATCTGTCCTTTGTTAGTTCTGTGTCTTACTGCTGGGAGTCTTCTGCAGCGTGGCCATGACAAGGAGGCCAAATATCATTTGTCTAAACATTTTACCTTTAGGAGTCACCCTCTTCCAAGCAAGTCCATATCACGCTATGTTAAGAGCACAACCAGTAGACCAAGGGAAATATTCATCCCCCTCTCTTTAGCTCCCCCTGGAATACCAACTGTGGAAGTCAAAGAGGATATTGAGAAAGTGGAAAGGTCTCGGCAGAAGGAGACCAGGATCATCAGCACAGGAGTGTTGAGGAAAGATTGAAGAAACTGGTCTTATTTAAGAAGGTGAAGAGGAGGCTGGGAAGGGAGGTCAATATTTGAAGGGTAGTCACAAAGTCAGTGTTTGAAGGGTAGTCACAAACACAACTAAGCTGCTCTTCTTGGTAGTGACAGACAGTAAAACAAGGAGCAATGACTGGTGCCTAAAGATTTTTTGCTTTTTATATTTGTTTTTATATATTTGTAGCTTTGTAGATTTTTACCATATAGATGCATAGTTTCTAGTGTTTACTTACACTTTAGAATAGTAGATTACCCTTTCTAACACATTATGTCACATTCTTGACATTTTATTTAGTCTTATTTCCTAGAAAAGAATTTCTAACAAGGACATCTTGATTTACACGAGCACTTGGGAGACATAACAAAATATAGGGCGAAGAACCCTTTGGAGTCTCTCCAATAGGGCAGGTCCAAAGGTGGGTTCCCAGGACAACTGTTCTCCTATTAGATGTACTTGCTAGATATACTAATTAATTAAACTTACAAAATGGTCATAATCTGATGCCATGAGTGCTCATTGCTACATTTTGTGCACCTGAAAGCTTTCATTAAAAAAACTACGCTTTATATCACCACTTTAATGTTGTTTGTAAAGTTTTTCTTTCGATTCCAGGCAAAATAACCATGAGCTGTGGCTCGGAAGATTCAGAATAGGCAATAAGGAGCACTTACTCACTAGAGGAGTAAGTTCCTAGCGCAGGAACAAGCTACCCAAGAGCTGGTATCTCTGTCCATGGAGGCTTTCAAGACCCATCAAGAAAAAAAAAAAACAAAAAAACAGGTGTGACATTATCTGGCCAGTTAGTAATAACTGTGCACTGAGCCGGAGGCTGAACAAGATGACCTCCAGGAGGTCCCTTATATTTCATACTTCTGTGGTCAAAAAGTGTTATGAAAGTTCAAAGGAACTTTACCAAGGAGCCCTCTGAGAGTATACACATATACACACTAACAGAGGGGGAAATCAAACAGGGCTTCCAATACAAACAGCTTCTCAGTGTATTCTGCCATCAAAGTTAAGCTCCTGTGATCTCCACAGGCATTTGAGAGATGAAGAAGGGTAGAATATAGAAGCCTGAGAAAAATAGTCTCTGCACTGTTTACACTCAAGTTTTTAGTCTTATCTCCCTATAGAATTCTTGTACCACTTGGGAAACCCCCAGATTTCTGCAGAAGCAACTGTCAGCTTTCTTCTAGTTCTTTCCTAAACCTTTTTTTTTTTTTTTTAAAGCTGTTTTCCCTTCTTGTGAGCTTGAATTCTTTCTAATTCCACATCCTGACATTATTTGGGTTTTGTCTCTATTCTCTCAGGAACATGCCATCTTGTGTAAACCTGAGATCTGGCTCCTTATCTCCAGTAATTTCCACTCTCAGCAGCCTCAGAAATAACTGGTTAATTAGAGGCATATGCTTGGGGGCTGTGTCCATTTCCACAGTTTATGCTGTATCACTCAGGGAAAGCAATGGTGGAAGAATCTGTCCTTTTCTGTGGGGAAATATCTTTTGTTTGTCATGCCACCCCAGGCAGCTTACAAGGTAAAAGATGGTTTTGCACAGGGAAATTCAGAGATGGGGCAGACTTTTGCATGGATTCTTTTCAGTAAGCGTTTTGCTGCATTACCATTTCTGCTATCGCGTCCAGTGTCACCAGGGAACGGTTCAGCATAAACACCTCCTGAGGAACTGTTCCAGAGCCTAATGCCAACCTGAGACAGCTGCTGATGCTGAACAACATCATCAAGGGCCCACTGTCCCTTCCTGCCACTCCTCCTCCTTCACTACCAGTGAAAGAACTATGAAAAGACCAAGAGCTGGTGTACAGCCAACAAGAACTAAAGATCTTGCAGCTGGTTGTACCACCTGTGCCTTGTGAAATTCCAGCCAAAACAACGTCCCCTCCCTCCCCTCAGATAACCCCTTTATTAGAGAGAAGGGCATCCCATTTGATAACTTTATAAGCGGGAGGGGCACGTGCACAGCACGTAGGTATGGAAGGCAGTCTCTCCTGCTGTCACCAGTGGCTGTGGGCGACTGCTTGCCTGTCCTTTGTGGGTGAGCCGGGCCTCTCGGGGCGAGCTGCCGCGTACGTTCAAATCCACACGCAGTGTGCAAGCCACATTGTGCCAGATAAATATAGCTGTTCAATGCCACCCTGCTGAGCCAGTGCCAGGACAGATCACATGGTGCTGGCTTTATTTGGGCTGGTTTGAGGGAGATGTACAGAATCCATGAGTGAAAGCGCTGATACATGCGACTCTGACACAAAAGGAAGAATCCTTCACTTAGGGCCATAGAGCAAATCCAGTGTTCTGGATTCCCCCATTAATATCAAAGGGCATTACACGTGTTCAGGCAGAGCACATTGTCTCAGGGCACGTTCTGCCACACAGCTCTGAGGGGAAAATTTTGCTTGAAGAATGTTAGGAATGGGTCTATAGCCATTAAATGATGACATTCTTCAAGCATCAAAATATTAGACCTTTATCTTTTAACAACAATTAATGTTTTGATTAATAATGTTTATTTTAACTGGACTAGAAATGGCAGAGGAGCAGGTAAGATGGAAATTATACATCTTCAGTCCATGTCAGTCATGTATGAATTTCTATTTGTGTGTTTTCACACGTGGCATGAGCTTACACTCTTGTCCTGCTTGTGTCTATATCCTTGTTTAGATCCAATACTGGTGGAGGCTAGAGAGAAAAAGACCCTAAATCAGCATGTCTGGGTGCAGCCAGAGGATCAGTTGCTGTGATTACTGTGCACACCCTGGTGACTAATGAGAGAGGTGAGACCTTACTTTTCATGAGTGCTTGGTCTTAGGGAAGCTTCTGATGCCAGCAGTAGCCCTGCCTTCAAACACATAACTGACCAGCTTTCACTCTATTCAGTGAAGGACAGGAGCATTCATATATAGTGGCTCATTAGAAAACATCAGCATTTCAGCTTTTTTATCCAATTAAAAACATCTGGCACTACGGTGATCCAGCTGGCAGCCCATGGCTCCATACCTAAGTTGTGGAATGGCTGCACCCGTGGTTGCCTCAGCAGAGACCAAGAGCAGCTGCTAGAGCAGTGCTGAAGGCTGAGCACCTCTGCTGCATCCCTGCCCATCCCCATGACTGCTGGCCAGGGCTCAGCTGGAGGCACAGAGGGTGAGCATCTCTTCCTCCTGACCTACAGCAGGGAAACATAGGCTAATGGCAGGAGCACCAGCTCCTCTACCCAGAAGTTTGGGGTTTGTCCTGTATGGAGTAGCTGGAAATCTGTTGTCTATTTGATGCCAGTCTCCAACTGAGGGTCACCCAACACTGGGAACATTCTTAAACAATCTTTCAAGACAGAAACTGCTTGGCAGGAGGATTTAATTTTGCACACTCAGTTCTCTCTAGCAATTTCTGCCACAGAATTTGTATTCTTCCCAATTGACTCCTCAGGGCGGTACTGAGAGGAAATGCACCATGACCTTCACCAAAATAAGAAGTACCATTAATACAACTCCTATTCTTTCTCTGCTTTCCTCACAGAGTTAAGCGAGGCACAGGAATCATCAAATTAAATGGCTGGGTCAGCTTAATGTAATAAATCTATTAGTTCATATCATCATATATTTGATTTATACTACCCCAGACAATTACTAGCATGTCATTTCTTTGTTTAGGGATTTTTAATTTGAAAGTGTTCTAATCCTTAGTGTCAGCTGTTCCTGGTGGGTGATGACATATCTACTGTGAGTGAAACATTCTGATGACATATAGAGTGTAGGAATCAAATGTCATAAGCATAAATATTTAAGCAATAAGACATGACAGGTAGAGCATTTCTTGGCGATTATCACACACCTCGGGTGGTGTTATGACGAGGCATTTGTCCAAAGGCCAACTGACTTTAACACACCAAAAGTAGCATGATTGCCTGGGAATGTGCTACTTGAAGTGTCTTAGTGACATTTTTCCCTTCTCTTGATGATTTCTTCATTTTCCAACGGGAGCCCCAAGGAATCACCATTTCCTTCCTCCAAGACAGGGAAAGATTACACCTTGGAAAGATCTGAGCACCCGAAGCTACATGGAAAGGGAGCCTGAGAGAAGATGGACCTAAACCTTAATAGAAGACATTCACTGCCCATATTCACAGTCTGAATGTTCCTTTGAAACAGCAGGTCTGTCATTTCCTGCCATAATAAGTGCTTTCTGCATCAAGAAGACATAGTCAGCATGGCAATGAGGAGCTGAGTAATTTCTTTAGCAGCATTCAAGCTACAGACAACTTTTGAGGAGAAAGCACTACATCATCTTCACTTAGAGGATGTTTTCTGTAGATCCTTGTTCTGGTTTAATAGCATTACCTGTTCTATGGATGATATAAGACTATTCTGTGAAAAACAGAGGGGTTAGTCTTGTCTGAAAGCATATCAAATACATATTTAACCCTCAAAGTTATAGCTTCAGTTCAATCCATCCAATATTGCTGAAAGCCATGCTGATATAAGCCAACCTAATGTCGCTACAAGCAGCTATTCACACTTCTGGAGCTCAAGTCTCAGGACTTGGTCCATTTCTGTCTGAACTGGAATATGTTAAATTGAATACTATACACAAAAATAAATGTTGTGAACCTTCAATGCCTCTAGTAATTTTTACCTATTTGCTTGCTGCATAAGACAGGAAACATACAGAGGAATTTGCCAATTTGGCCAGGTCTGCACCATCCATGGTGATTTCTGCTGTGATCTCAATACTTCACCTTTTTGCATAAATACTTGGCTGGGCTTGATAAAAATAGGTGGAGGAATATGTATACACACAGTGCACCTCACTGAGGAAAACAATGGGCCACATTCATAGTATGAAATTAAGAGTTGCAATGCAAATTTTAGGCATAACTGACTCCCTCAGCAACTCAGTTCCTTGGCAATGTGCAACCAGGGCCTGGTTTTAATTTCACAGATATCTAAATCATGCTTAACTTTTGGTTTTGGATTGGAAGGAAAATGCCACATCTTTTTCTTTTACCTGCACCTACCAGAGAGCTCACTGAAATAATAAAGAGTAATGAGAGTAGCCATGAGAGCATTTGCCTCATGGGACCCTAATGCTTCCATGGATGACTTTCTGCCTAGTGCTGAGGTGAACCTCTTTTTTTTGTGAAGAAAGATCCATTCTCTGGTCTGGCTGCAAATCTTCCACTCTTCCTTCCTCAGCTGTAGCTCCACAGCAACTTCAGCGGCAGGATTCAGGTTTGTTCCTCAGCCTACAAAACCCAGCAGCAGCACTCAGCCTTAGTAGCATTTAACATTCAAATCACAGGAAGGCCAACAGTACCATCTCATGTAATAAAGTAACAGAAAAATTCAGAGACAGAAAAGACACCAGCAAAGTTTTCTTTGTGATCATTGTTTAACACTGTAAGTAATGAAATATTAATGAAAGTATGCTACTTTCATTTTGTGAGCAATTTAATTCAATTAAAAATAAATGGATCTCCTTGGCTCAGTGGATATACTGATATTCAGCACTGCCCTTAACTTTGTCTCAACAGTGTTTAAACCCAGCACAGCACAAAGTACAGCCACTGAAACATAGCCCCCAGCTAGCATCGTTAACTCTTTAAGTCCCAGAGGCACAATTCTGTTGATTCTGTCACCCTGCTGAACCAACACGGCCTCTCCCAGGGAGTATTGGCTGCGCAGTTTAACTTGCAGGAGCAGTCATTTATGCCCAGTGTGTTAGCAGAGATATCTTGCACTGGGGCACTGTTTTCTTGAAAGGAGGTAATTTCAGAAAGACTTAGCAGGCCTGCATGGGCCTGAATCTGCTAGCATGCCGTGATCTGGTTAAGTAATATATCTGGGAACTTCATGTCACATAATGTAGAACTATTCTTTTATTGCGCTGAAAGAGCTGTTTTAGATTCCCTCTGAGCCCATAGGCCATGTCTTTCTGATAATAAGAGTGTTATCAATGCTTTAATATTGAACTCAAATCTCTGCGTGAGAGAGCATCTAAGAGCTATTACTCAGTGCTGAAAGCAAAACCCAACTGTTCTGAATGGGGAGGAAAATGCCAATCTGTTGACAAAAAGTTAAACAGAGGTGAAATCTAAACTCTGGCCAACATTTTACAGCCTTAGCACATTGTTAACTTTTCAACTTATCTGTCAGGAATAGGAAACTAATGTTTAAAAACAATGTATTGCTTTTACGAGCAAGGTCAGCATTTGTTAGATTTCAGGGTTATGCTGAGCACAGTCAGCCAGGGCTACACAGAAAGAATTGCTTCAACACCCACGGGCTGAGGTTTTCCAAAAGTTAAAATGTACAAACCAATTTCATTCCCATTTTTTTCCACACAACCAACAGGAGCTCTGCTCTGACATTGTTCAGCTGCTGTTTTCACGCGTGGTAGTACTAGCTGGAGGTTAACATCTCTCAGAAGGAGCTGTGGAACAAACCCTGGGTCAGTGAAGTGGCTGCTGCATTCTGCTTTTGGGGGAGCTCGGGTTCAGGGTCACTCTGCTCTCTTCCAGGGGCGAGGTCCAGATTTGTGCGTCTGCCCCTTGGACAATGCCAGGCTTTGTTTGAGCAGCAAAGCATCCTTGCTCAGCCATGCAGTTCCCAAGGAGCTGTGTAGGTAAGATAATACAGGGGAAGTGGAACAGAGAGTCATTCTCTGTAAGAGAGAGAGACAGAGATCTTGTTCAGAAAACGTGGCTCAAGGGTGTTTTCCCTATATGCTTTTATATTAAATAATCCCACCTTGTACACTCAAGAAAGTTTTGATCCATGAAGCAACTGTATGGACTAGCTGAGCTTGGTGTCATTAGAAACAATCTGTGTGCAATGTCCACTGCATGGTAAACTGGCCAAAGACAGAGAAAAAAATTAGCTTAATGCAAAACAAAGAGCTTCTGAAACTTGTGCAGTGTGTGCTGCCATATTCATGGATTTGCTTTCCTAACAGATACATGCCCTCTCTTTCCTTTGCAGTAAACAGGTGGGCAAGACTTAGCCTTCTTGTGCAAGCAGTAAAAAACACCATGAATGCCAGTTTAGGTGAATTTGGGTGGAAATCCCAGAAACAGAGGGGCATTTCTTATCATTCACACTGAAATGAAATTTATTTGTCACAGAGTTAAGAATATTTGTGGGTTATATGCAGACAGGCAAAAATTACTTCCGTAAAGTAAACTACAACACAGTATGAGTCGGGGGATCAATCCCATAAAAGAGGTGAGAAATTGCAAATATTCAAAAATGACCAACTTTTGAACAAGTTGTAGACTCAGATTTTCTTACAGAAAATAATACTTAAATACAAGTATAAAAACCACACAACAACAGAAAGGCACAAAAGGTCCCATAAACAATCTGGGATGAATTATTTGACCAGTCCTAGTTAAAGTATCTTTTTTACCTTCTGGCCCATGTGCTTGGAGACTTCCCAGCTTTTTTTAATCTCTCTAAGCAAATGAGAGCCCTCAAGGCTCATTAGGGCTATTTACACAGTTCTTAACTGGAAAAAAAATAGATCTAAAAAATGAATAAAGAAATAAATTGATTTGGGGTATGAATGGGAAGTCATGTTTAAAATCGATTTCCAAGTCTGCTACCAACATGGACTTCCCTGGGTCTACTTCAAAAAAATAGCCATGGGGAGATAAAGAAAGAAATGGTGAAAAGAAAAAGAAAAAAAAATATGGGAAAAGCTATAGGAGTGAGTTAAGGCTGGTGTTCATGATAAAATGGAGAGAGCGAAAAAAACATAAATACAACTCAGAGAAGGGAATCTCAAGACCTGTGATTTAGTCTTGACTCTCCATGGGCAGCCATTTTTCTGATCTTCTGCTCATTATTTGTAAAATAAATGTAATGGCATCTTCTTTTCCCCCCAGGTTATTGGTTCTATATCTCTAGGTATGAGATATCTCTTACTGTGGATGTACACTTGTGTGGTTATTGAGGGAGAGAGACAGGGACTCTTGTTACACAGGACTAGAGGAGCATTTGCAATCATATTGATCTCCCAGACATGCAGGTGCAACTACTCATGGCCAGCCAGTTCCTGCCATCCATATACACATGTTCCTTTGAATGGCAGATTGTACCTACCCACCCACCCCAAAATAACATCTATCTGATTAGCATAGCACCTGGGCTATCCACATTTTCCAGTGCTGAGCCACTTCTTGGAAAGCAGGGCCTGGCTTCCAGAAAGGGGAGGGGGAAAAAGATGGATATTGCAAGAGAGGTTATAAATTGCCAAGTGGCCAATTCAGCTGATGCACGTGAAAGGAGAGGATCTTCTCATCACATTTCTTCCTAGACCCTGTGATTCTGTCAGCAGAAAATGGGGTCCCTCTTAGCCCAAAGCAGGTTTCAATCTGTCCTGTTGTATGTTTCCTTCTAAGCACATTGATCCCAAAAAGAGAGTTCTTAACTGATCTCTTTACATCTTGGAAGGCTGAACTGAAGGCTGAGGAGGAAGCATTTTGCGGACAGTGACACCACAGCTGAGGTTCTCAGCTCTGGTGGTCTCAGATGCACAACCAGCTTCAGCTGAATCAAGAGGAATCATGCATGCAAACCCAAATGGAAAGTCAGCCTTGCATCCATGACCTGCACCCTGCATTGCAGCAAAGATACAAATTTCTGAGCAAGACAAAAGTTAGAACAGACTTTCAAGTTATAATCCCATCAAGTAGAGCTGACTAACTGAACAACATTTGCTTGGGGCATCCAAGATTATGCACAAATATTCTCCAGAGTAGCAAAATGTAGGCTGAGCATCAGAAGCTCCTTCTTGAGGTTTCATCCAGTTTTCAACAGTGTATTTTTTAAAAATTCACAAATTTCCAAGAATGTGTGAATAACTGGATACAATATAACATTGTTCAGTATTAACTATTAAACATGGCCTGCAGCTGTACCACCTGGGGCTCTGATCTTGACAGTTCTCACAAGTTACAAAAGACTTGACTCTGGCCAGAACTTGGACAAAAATCCTCTAAGGAAAATATAAATGCTACAGATTTTTGCAATTCAGTAGGAGTTTGTAGTGTTTGCAGCGTGTTTTAACTGACGGCTTTTAAAGGCTCTTTCTCTTCTTGGGGCAAGGGTGTTACCTGCCACATTCCTCTTCAGTTATGAAATGACTTCCCACTTCTCTGAATTCCCCTCTATCATTTCCACATGACACTGAAATGTCCAAGGCTAAATTATCAGGTCCTGTGGCTGTGTGATCTCGAACAGTTGCTGCTTTTCACTCCGAAGGTAACTGCATTTCCACAGAGGGTAAATCACTTCCTATAGATGTAAAGTCTATAATAAATTGCTTGGGATCCTTTGAGATGACATATGCATGAAACACTGCTTTAAATATAGTACTAGAATTCAAATAACAATTACATGAATCAAAGATGGCAATAAGGAAAAATGTCTGCTTTTTTTGCCATCTATTTCTCTGTTTTACCCCTTCCCACAAAAACCACAATTTGAGCACATCTGCAGAGTTAGATACAGGGTTTCACCTTCATATAATCTGACAGCTGGAAGTGGTTTTCCCTCCAAATAGCCCCTTCAAAAGCTTTTGAGCTTCATGTCTGTTTCCTCAAAGAGCCTTCAGCAGGAGAAACAACACTCAAACCCTTTCCTTCATTGACAGTGATTGTTACCCCTGCTTCTCTTCCCTAACCTGGGCTTGTGGTGAAAACTCTCTGGGACTGCTCTAAGAAATTCTGTTGTGTGCTGACATTTACCAGGTGACAAGGTCGGGTCAGGTGTTTGATACCCTGGTCTTTGCATGTAATTATCAGGTAGTATTACAGGTAGCTGAGGCTCAGCACATTTTGAAGGGTTATGATGAAGCAGCTCCTTTACTTGTCTAAGCTTTTTCTCAGTAAGATTTTTAAAGAGGCAGGTGGAATTTTATTCCTAATTCTGTGCCTCTCATGGCTGAACTTGGAGGTTACTTTTTGTGCAACTAAAAATTGGGAATAAGCAATGAGTGAGTTTGTCAGCCCAGAAAAGTGATAGTCAATAATATCTGTCAGTGGTATTCTATGAAGTTTTGATATTTGCCACCAGATTTCTTCTCTGATGTTAGCAGATCAATCCCCCTTCTCTAAATCTTCTTAAAACCTCAAACGAGTGCTGCTTTCAACTCTTGAAAGAAAAAGCTATCCACTTTCTGTTTTTTTCTTCTATGTCCAGAAAACAGTCCAACAGAAGCTTCTTAAATCAACGAGAAGCTTCACTTGGGATTAGAGTATCAGTCGGTGGATCTGACCAGACTGGAGTTAAATTACAGTTCAAAACAACATTTTATATACTACAATCACCATTTCTGAGTCTGTTTGCACATATTTTGGTCTGTTTGCTTGTCTTTTAAGCTCAAAACCTCGCCGTCGCCGCAAAGTTGCCGTCTTAAGTGTAAATCTAATCTCAGTATTTTCCAACAGAGGGAAAAAGAAGAAGAAGAAGAAGGAAAGCGGGGAGGGAGAAATAACTTTGTAAATGACACTGGCGGCTTTGAAGGCGGTGCTGCGGGCAGGCTGTGGCCGCCGTGCTGTGTTGGGCGGCCGGGCGCTAAACCAGAGGCTCACTGACACCCAGCGGCTGCGGCGGAGAGCGCAGCGCCCCCGGCCCCGCTCACACCGAGCCTGGCAGGCAGCAGGGGAGCCCTGCGGGTCAGGGAAAGCTTTCTGCCTCATCTCAGGGACCTCTGCTCTTCGCTTATTAGTCCCTTTGCCACTGCAGGATGAGCGGTTCTTGAAAGGCGCTGAGCGCCCGTCTCTCTCTCTCCCAGCTCTGGTACCTCTCGGGTGCTTTCGAAGTCCAACAAGGAAAGTTATACACATGCCACGCTGCACTATTTTTCTTCCTAAGGTCTTTATTTTAAAAAGGCACAAATTCACACAAATACCAGTTACACACAGACCAGAATACACGCTATAGCTGTAGAGTTTCCAATCACCTGAGGGGGTGTGTCCGTGGTTAGGAGGGCTAAGGCATTTCAGGGAAAGAGCCACTGATCATCTGAGAGAAAAAAAGCCCCAAGAGTGGAAATTGGAAGAAGGGGTACAAAGGCCACAGGAGGCAGAGGCCAAGGAAAAAATAACTTAAACAAAATAGTCAGCTTTCATCTCTTCAAATGCTGTAATTGCATGCAGAAGGTAGAGGAAGCAGCCACAGAAGACAAGTGACCAGTGCCTTAAAAGAAGTCCATACAAACTGACCTTAGCCTTTAGTGTCCAATACCTGAGCTGCTACACTGAACCTCCTCTAACTCTGAGGATGTTCCTGGTTGAAGGATTGGGTCTGTCTCAACAATAGTTGTTAAAAAAAAAAAAAAAGGTTGTAGAATCCTGGAGCTGCAGGACTGGATGCCCAACCAAGCACTTGTTGGTACACCTCCGGCAAAGACAAAAGGCTCCAAAGTGAAGATGGGTGTAACTGTGTTTATGTCCAAGATTAACAGCCCCTCTTTACACAGTGCATGTAGTACATAGCAGCAACAAGCAAGAGCTTTGCTTCTTTTGAAGTCAGGATTCTTGCCATGTTCAGCACCACAGTTTCTGAATGTTTGATGAACATTAAAGGGAAAGTGAAAAATCAGTCTCACCACACAAACTCTTAGTTCTCACCTCCAAATTTTGAAATCTGTGTTCTTTTACTGGAGCAGTACGAGGAGGAATGTCCTACCTTAGTTGAGGCTTGGGAGTGTTGTGTAGAAAAGATGCAGTTCTCATTTCCCCTGCAGTTTGTATGTGCGAGACAAACACTAGAAGAGTGAATTTCTGGTTTAAAAACCAATTACATAATCCTGACTAGCAACAGGTCTGTGGCCATTTACCTCTCTTCAGCTGGCTGTATGCTGAGCACCCAGCAGCTGCTGGGCATTTCACAGCACACACTGGAGTATCCTTAGAGTAAATGGAGATCCCTCCTTTGCAGCTGGAGGTGAAAAGTGTCTTAGAACAGGGCTGGGCTGGCCCAAGGCAGCCCGAAAGGCTGCAGAAACATGCACTGGTCACAGTGTGCATTTGATTTCCTTGCATGGTTTTTCTGGCTTCTCTTCAGATGTTATTGTCAACTTTTGCAGTCATACAAGGAGGAGGTTTGTTCATCCCACAAGATCTGGAGTGACAGCCCCATGTGTGACACTAATCTTTTGACAGAAAATTCCTTCAGCCTCTCTTCAATAAGTGTCTCAGCGGGACAAGAGAATCTGGAGACAGTGCAATCTAGAAATTTTGACAGAAAAATTATCTAAAAAATGTGGGATGCAGTCCTAAATTTAAAATAATTGATTATTTTGTTGGGGTTTTGTTTTGTTTTTGTAGAGAAAGTAATTCCCTTGTTTTTCTCTTTAGCAATTTGCATTTGAATAGGTGGATCTGTTCTTTACATTACTTTTGAGAGCCTGCATTTCCCAAATTCCTATCACACCACTGGGCTTTCAAGGACAGGAGGGAAGCCAAAACATTTCCATCTAATGCAAACATGGATTACTGGAAGGATGTTCTCATTTTTTAAAAATGTACTGGGAGCAAGAGCCAGGTTTGCTAGCACCTTCCCTGCAAGCCGTCGCTTCCTTGGCTTGCTGCATGTAGAGAAAGAAAACCTCACCAAAAGGAAAAGGCAGAAGTTCCTGGAACACCCCAGCATGCAAAGAGAGATGAGAAAAGTGCTACCAGGCAGGCAAGCACACACACAGCACCTGCAAGGAGAGTGAGCACACTGATGGCTGCAGCCTTTTCCCATCAATCTCCACTGAGCCAGCATCCTATTTTATCTGGGGAAGACCACCTCCAAGGTAAAAGGCACAGTGCAAGGAGAGAAGGTATTTAATACCTCATATGGTAGCAGAGTTGAGATTTCAGCTGCAACTACCCCCAGGCAAATCCAAGTTTCCAAATGTCCCAGGTGTGGTTCCAGGAGGCATCTTCAGTTCCAGGAAGCAGACCTCTGCTTTAGCAAAACCAGCGTCCAAAGCACATCTTGCTTAGAGTCTAGATGGAAACTTCATGTCAGTTTGAACCTTTCTTGCAGCCAATGGATACAACAAAGTCCTGAGAAATGCTGGTGAGCTGAAAGTTGTCACTCTGTGTGTGTTTATATATGGGGGTTTTTGTATGTGTCTATGTATGTATATATATAAAGGTATTTCCTCCACTTGACTCTCCCTCTGCTCCCAAAAGTTTGGGGTATCTGGGGATCTAGTTGAGCACAAAGTGAGAAATCTCAGAGCGTGCTGCTGATACTCCATCCCTGCAGAACTCATTACATGCCGGTTGCTCTACTTAGGGTGGGTTGGGAGGGGGATCTATTAGAGGGATAAAGTACAGAGTAGAGTTAAGAAGCATTTTTTTTCCTTCTAACTGCTGTCCTTTCATCTGCTCTCCTTCTCATGTTTCTGGGCTTTTTTTTTCCTTCTTCCTTCTCCTTCATCCTATGGAAGTGGCACTGAATGCTGATGAGATAATACATGGTCCAACCCCAGGCAATCATTTGCGGGTAATTAGTTCAGCTACTGAACTTCTAAGAGTCATTTTTTCCACCTCCCCAGCCAGAAAACTTGGGTGGTTAGTTATCCCATCACTTCCCTTTGGGGAAGGGGCACTCAGAAGCACAAGTACCTGAGCTCCGGGATGCACTCTGCAATCCCTAATTAAGCCTAGCCCTGACCTAGATATTTAGTATTTTATTTACTTTTTATGACATTCCTTAATTTGGCCAAAAGCCTAATGTTGCATCCCAGTAGGACCAATCTGAGACTCGTTGTAAGCTTCTGTGCACAGTCACACCCAAGATCACAGGTTCAAAACAACTGGAATAGTACCACATTAGGGAACTTGGAGAGGTGGCCTTTATCTGTTTCAGAGTAGAAATTTCAAAATTTGCCTTAGAAGGGAGGTTTGGAGAGGGAAATCATGGCATTTGGTTTAATGGGCCTGACAAGAAAGGTTCCAGCTTTCCCCTTTCCCAGTATAACCATCCTCCTCACCCCCACCTGGCTTTGGCAGCTCCCAGCCTCATGACGAGGAGCCTGTTTGCCTTAGGGCTGTTGAACCTGAAGCAAGCACCCTTGGAGCTGAGGGTCAGGAGGGATCCAGCTCCAGAGTGGCCCAAATGGTGGAGGAGCCCTGGATCTGTGGCCCCTGGAAGGCACCAGATGAAGCGAGTGAAGGGGCACTGGCAGGCAGGCAGGCTTTCAGGGGAACCTTTGCCTGCTCTCAGCTGGCAGGGCCCCAAACCTGCCCGGTTCCAAGAAACACTCTGGTTCCAACAATTCAGCTTTCCTGACAAAGATTTCCTCCATCCGAGAATTCCTGTCTGGCTCTGGCGTACCCTCAGAGCTTTGGGGGTAACCTTTGATGGACTGAGGGGAGGTTTGGGGGTTTGGGTGTATAATTGGCTTCTTCATGGTGAAACACAAGATAACCAGGTCTGCAGATGAGGAAAACAACTTTTGTGTAGGCAAATTATGGGGGCCTTGTGCCCTCCCTTCTGATGGTGATCAGCATCAAACACAGAACATAAGATTAAATAAACCAGCCATTTGTCTGCTTTGGTGTTGGCAATTCATGTCTGCTTCTTACTAGACTCAAAAACAAAGCACCCTGAAAACATACAGAATTTATCAGGCAATGTTGCACTTTTTGAATCACTGAAGGAAGGACATACCCACATCTCTTACATCTCTTCCTCCACACAGATCATCTCCAGAAAATTTTGGTTTAAATCTTCATTTTTTTAGTCCCAGTCTTTTTTTTTTTTTTNTTTTTTTTAATTTTTCCTTTTTCTCCTCTTAAAGTCACCTTGGGTGACAGATGTCACTAGGCCTCAAAAGGGCTGCTTGGATAAATCTGTAAATAATATTCATTAAATAGTATGTGGCAGCATATCCCACTTTTCTTTTTATCCGTTCTAACAATACCAAATTCCTCATCCCTGAGACTCGCATAAAGCCCACGACAGAGGGTTCACATTCAAACTCCAATCAGCAATTCACAAACTAACAGAGAATGATCTAGCTGATTTCACTAGGGACCTCCATATGGTGATGAAATTTATTCTGAGCCATGTTTAGGTTTTGTAGTCGTGGGCACCATACGCAAACCCTGAGAGAAACGGAGATTTTTAAAGCTGAGCTGAGAATTTACTAATACAGTTCCCACTGAAATTAATGGTTGCTATCTGCCCTCAGAATCTCAGTCATCCTAGAAGTCAGAGTCCTCTATCCTGCATGTTTCTTTCTCAACCAAAATTAGGATAATATCTTTCACTTTTTGAGTCTACAACAATTTCCCAAGATATACTTTTTTACTCAGTATTTGTGCTGTTATATCCTGGAGGTGGATACATCTTTTCCAGTTGTAATATTTTTAACCTATAAATTCTTCAGTTGGATTCCATTCTCACAAAGGTATAATAAGAAACTTATATTCCCCAACTCTTTGAAGCATGTAATAAATAAACAATTTTATAGTATGGTATAGATCACAAGTTTGTGTAGCTGGTTTCCACAAGAAAGATAAAGTCTATTTTTTTCTCCCTACAGTTTGAAAAATGGATTCATTTTTTCCTTTAATTTTTTGCCTGTTTAAGTACAGGACTGGGGTTGTTTTTTCTGTATTTTTCCCTTCAGACAGCATATTTTCCTGATGGAACTCCCCTCCCCCCAATACACAATGTGCTTTTCTGATTTACCAGCTCTAGCATTTTCTCAACAATCATGTGAGCAAGAGCAAGGACTGAATATTTTTAGACACTAGAACTAAGCAGATGGTGAAGGATGTAGAAGATCAATAACTAGTTTTTGTAAAGTTTGCATTTCTGCTTATTTCAGTGTATTTCAAAATGCAACAGGAAGAATATAAAACTTCATGGAATGAAATGTGAGGAAACTGCTCTAGCCTGTGTGCCTTGTATGAGAACATTTTTCCAGCCATCCTTTGAAAGCAAGCCATGCACTTGCTCCAGCTTTAATTGTGAACTCTCCTTTTGTTAATTTAATTGTACTCATGTTGCTGCTTGGTAAAAGGTCTTGGACAGATGTGTACTCATCTGACATTCTTCCAAGCATGTCTGCATGGTCAAACTTGAAAGGTTTTTGGGAGCTGAAAGTCATCCCATCAGGAACCTGAAACAACACCATCTGCTTTAGGTGACTAAGCACATGTCAAGAATAGCCATCTCCCTCCTTCTGGGCTCGAGCCTCCGTGCTCCCTTGGGCTTTTGCTGTGGAGCAGCTGCCCTTCAGAGGTGCAGAGGAAGGGGAAATCATAAAACAAGTCCTGGCCACAACACAGTTTTCGCTGCTACTTCAGGAGCCTGAGGGCTTAACTGAAAACAGGATGGAGCCAGGCAGATGCTCCAAAGCTGGTGGCACAACGCTGGAAATGAGCACTCCTGGCCCAAAGTGGGGGCATTTAGCAGGAGAAACCAGTGTCTCATTTTGTGACCTTGAGGAAGTCTCTCTACCCTTCTTCACCATCACTTCTCAGCTGCAGAATGGGGCAGCACAGCCTCATTTCTGTACCTCCTTGCCCTTACAAACAGCAAGGCTCGCGGAGCCAGCTCTGGGTCTATGCCCCTGCAATATCAGCCCGCAAGCACTGAGTAGAATTAGGATGGCCAGCAGTAGACAAAGGCTGACACAAGACCCCCAAAGTCATAAGGACAGAGTTCACGTTATCCAGAGTGTTCTCAGACACTACCTGTGGGGCAGTGGGGCTGCGGAGCAGGCACACCTCACCCTTCAGCAGGATCTGCTGCAAGCCTGGAATGAGCGGCTGAGTGCCAGAGACAAAAAGGCTGGGAGGCAAGCAGGTCCTGCTGCAGCTTTTCATCCCCAGCTGCTGACCTTTCCAGCCCCGTGGCTTCTTTTCATTAGTGGGAATGCCTGCCCCTTGCTCATGAGGAGGAACCGACTGGGAGTGCTTCACACATTTCCCTGGACTTGAACCGGAGCTCTCCCTAAAACTGGGCAATGAGGATGGGGCCAAAGAAGGGCAAGACACATTCTGAAGCTTTGTTTTCAACAGAGAAAAGGCAGCTGATGTTTGCATTGCAGTTTTAGGGTTTGTAACCTCCTCAAGCTCTTTGTGCTTGGTACTGGCAGGGCAAGTGTCCCACAGCTGCCATCGTGTTCAGCAAGGGCTGGGGTGCTGTAGGGCTGGGACCATTGAGACTCCTTGTCTGCAAGGGAGGTCAGGAGGAAACACATGGGGCAGGGTGGAGATGCTTCCCCACACCAACTTTAAAGTGCTGCTGTGGGGTTTCCAACTTCCAGCCAGATCCTCAGCGCCCAAAGGGGGCCCCACCAAGAGTGTTGGTGCTGTCTCCAGCAGCTGTCCCTTCTACCCGAGCAGTGTCAGCCTTGGAGCCAGGCCAGCAGCTACGTGTGGAAGCTGTTCCCTCCTCCAACCTTCTGGACCTTAGGCAAAAGAGCTACTAAATGAGCCATACTGACACCAATACTGCAATCAATTTGTTAATAAGGATCAGAGACAGACTCTGCTGCTGGGAGGAGGAGACGAGGGGAAAGGAGATCATTATTTTTAATTTAAATAAATCAATATGTTAATAGGGGAAAGGATGCACCCTGCACAAGGATGGTGGAAGGGGGAAGGCAAATGAGTGCAGCTATTCTCTTCCTTTTTTTTTTTTTNAGAGGGAAGGGGCACGTAGTTTGTCAGTAGGGTTTTTTTTTAAAAAAAGGAAATTATTTAACATAAAAAGAGTGGGAATAGACAATTTAAAAAGTCCTGTAACACAAAATAACTAATTATATCTGTCTGAGACTCAGAAGCATGCCTGGCTCTTTTCTTTCTTTAAAACAAATTAAAGAAAAAGGAATGCTTGATTCCCAGGAGGGCTTATCTAAGGCCTCTCATCTCTAATACACATCTAAAGGGACAGGGAAAATATCTTTTATCACTTAAATCTCCCTGAAATTTAAGACCAGCTGGGAATTTTTTTATGTGGATATGATTCATTAAATTCATATCATTCCAAAGAAACCTTCCTGCCGGTTTATCTTTGCCACTGCAGTCATCTCTCCAGAAAAGCACAGTTTCCCAAATGTTGTCAACCCGGACAGCTCAATCTTTGGCTGAAGGTTAGATTTCATTCGGAAACTATGGAATTGGCCCCACATTTTTCTTTTCAGGGAACTGGTATTTGCAAATCATTCTTGAAGTCAACTTTTTCCCCTCTGCTGAGACAATAGGAAAATCCTGCACCACCATACCACTTCCATTAGGCTTCTCAGTCCTGGGAGGTGGAGGGCTTTTATTTTCACACTGCATTTCAATATTTATGCGTTGTACTTGTGGGTTTGGAGTCTTTGATCAAATATAGGTACAGGAGCTCTGAAGGCTGGGCTCTGAGAGCTGGCTCGGAGAGCAGCCGCATCCAGCTTCCGCTGGGATCAAATGCAGCAAGTTTGTATTTCAGCAATCCTCAGAGCCGCTGCACGGTGCGGTGATGTACGAGCTGGTAAATACAGGGTTGCGGCGTAGTTAATATTCCCACATAACGTGCAGCCGCCGCAACGCTCCGTGGAGTTTTCGCAGGGAGGAAAATGTATGTTTTACATAATGAGCTCCTTCACATGTAGTGCCACAAAAGTTACTAGGGAGACGGTCTGTCTTGGGCGCACGGAAAAACAAAGGGAAGTTCACGTGGCAAGATCGCTCGTCGCCGGCTCCGTCTTGCAGCCAATGCGGAGGGTGGGGAGGCACTTCCAAGGGCGAGAGTTTGAAAAGCGGAGCTGAGCCAGGGCGCCCGGGCAGCGGGGAGCGAGAGGCTTTGGGAAGAGGTCAGGCGGAGGGCAGGGCGGATCGAGTTCAGGGGCGACTGCGGAAGAAAGGACGGGCGGCCCCGGCAGATGCTGCCGGCGCTGCTCGGGGCGGCTGGCGGGGCACGGGAGCTCCATGGTGATGGGTGCGCTCCGCAGCACGGACAGAGCATCCCTGCCCCGCCGGGATCCAGCCACAGGGGCCGTGTCCCAGCACACACCAGCCTTTCCAGCCAGACTGCACCCAGCGCTCGTGAAATGAAAAATAACGCAAGCCAATGTACCCTGAGCTCCCCGAATTCATCCCAGGGTGCAAGAGGAAACAGTTTTCACCCTGGGATTTTTCTTTCCTGTCATTCACCGAGCAGACATAGCTCTGCCTTTTGAAAACCTCTGTAGGACGTGGCTGAGAGGAGAAATTTGCCCCTGGACTCCCCGTTTTGAATTCTCCTTTCCCCCAGCAGGTACCTGGACACGTCAAGCTTTGGTGTTTCCCTGGGTGAAAGTATCATTTTTCCTGTTTTGCCCTGGAGGAACTCACTACTTCCCTGCATTTTAGTTGTACTTATTACTGAGATTTAGAGTTATATTTCTAAGGTTCAGAAAATTCAAGTAATACAAATACTCTTTGTTAGTAAAGGCTGTATTAACTATATAGACACAGCCCTTAGATTCACATTAGGGCTTCTACCACATTTCCAAAATCCTCACAGACGTCCACTACCTTGAGCACAGTGAATGTGATTAAAAGTATCATCTCTTTTCGCCAGACTCCTGCGGGAGTATCAGATCTAAACTAGATTATTAGACTAAAACCCTGCTTTTCAATTCAACCCAAGTTAGCAGTTGGGATCCTCTGTTTACAATTGGGAGCAATCATCAGCGTTTAGAGGCCAGACTCGCACAGGAATCACCAGCAAGAGCTCACACCACGGATTTACTTTGGTTTTGCAGCTCCTACATGTGATACAGCTCTCTGTCGATCTCCAAATGCAGCCAGTAATATAAGTGAGAAACCTTCACCAAATATACATAAATTGCCAGTTTTTAAAAACCTAGAAAAACAAGGAAAATTTTCCTGGTAGAATAGTTCTCAAATTAAAAACCATCTTTTTTTAAAATCAATCATTGTTTCTGCTTTAGCACTTCATGCTGTTATCACAAGAACAGTTTTACCAGTGGGCAGTATTTTGCTGCTGCCTTCAGACCAGCAATTAGAACAACTAACAGACAGTTCAGACAATAGCCAATTTATCTGCAGAAAGGGAATATGCATTTCTCTTTATATACCTTATGTTAAACATACACAGTATCATACAATAATTATCACTATATAAACAAATTGCAATTCTACCGTCTTCAGAGCAGTGACCTTTTGTTTTATTAGTGCACCTGCATAAAGGCTTTTAAGCTGTTTAAAATGTTTTGAGCTTCGTGTTCATAGCTTTTGTGTACTCCTATTATATAATTATCAAATGGTTGCATACATAAAATATACAATGTATAATTAACATGTTTAATTAATAGATACACTAATAACATACACATTAAAATATTATTGATAAATATTAAATTATATATTGTATGTTACGCTTTATACATTATATTATAATCTTAAATGATGTGTCATACGTTGTATATTTCACGGGGTTTTTTGCATATATCTTTAAACCAGTATTTCACATATCTCCACACATGTTGACACCTAATATAAGCACCTGTGTGCATTGTGCACACATACAACAGCACCATGTTATTAATTCATATCTGCATTTGGGACTGCTGCTTTTTAAGCATGTGGTTTACAGGAATTTCCTTAAGACATATTCAGTAATTGCATAAATAAAATAGATTATGAAAGTCTACACTGCTATCAGGTGCTTTCTGTTAAGAAAAGTACTATGAAGAAAAGTATTAGTATCCGAGCCTAATTATTGGTGCTGAAAGTCATTTCATTTCAAACATCCTATTAACTAAAGTCCATACACAGAAATTATTGGCTGCTTGCACCAATCCCCATTATAAAACCCAGTGAAATCCCTTTGCAAAAAAAGGGAAGACTACAGCTTAAACCTTAAGTACTTCGATAAAAAAATATAAGATCGGTTTCATCCCAAAGTACAAATCCCAATCTCCATCTAAAACTGCCTGACCCTAAAATATATTCAGAGCTTGTTCTAATCACAGGAGATGTATTCTGAATAGGACAGCCCTCTATCATCTGCTAAGTCTCTTTAAGTCATCGTTTTCACTGTATCTGAAAAATTAATTCCTTTTCAGAAATATTCTCATGTTCCACTAAAAGAAAAAAAAAAGCTTTTTGATGTAGAGTGACAGGATTATGAAGTGACCCTTCAGGTCAGAAGGAGACTTTTCCTTTTCTCATCAAGAAAATCAATTTCTAAGTCCAAGTCTCTTAAAATAATATATTCTTGTGGCACGCATACAGCTTTTTTTGATCTGCTATGAAAAGAGTAAGAGGTAAAGAGGATCAGGGGTGGCGATGGAATATTATAATCTGCCACACTCACACATCAGCCTTTCACTAAGTAATTCCAGATAAATTGAGGATTTACATATTTAAGATTAAATGGGGAAAGAGTAGCGATGCATAAATAGAAGAATACAAAGATACAATTTAGGGAAGTTAACTCTTAAAAAATGTTACCTGATGTTTGATACCTTTCCCGTGTCCCACCCCATATTTTTCAAAGCATATAATGTTTATAAGGAAATAACCAGGATAATCTCTTTGAGATCAACTGAGCACAAACACAGATGCCTTAGGGTTTCTCTCCTCCACCCCTCCCACCTTCACTACTGAAAAAATACCAATTACCATGACAAGAAACAGTTAAATGCCTCCAAAGACACATACACACAGCAGATGGAAAACAGGAGGAAACCAGCTGGAAGTGTGTTTCCCTTAGAACTGTTTTTAACAGCCTGTGCACAAATAATGTCTCACTAATACGCAGATAAAAATAAAACATAAATATTTAAAAGGTGACTGGTCAAAGCAACAAGATGGCATTCGATATGGGAACTTTCCCTTTTTCACTCTGCTCCCAGTCCATACTCCAGGTAATTGTTCAGAGACATCCTGAGCCAGGTCTCTGAATCAGGGAAGGTAACTTCAAGGCAAAAGCTCTGGTAACGGCCGTAACCTCTCGTGTTGCTATTTGCGAGGCACGTGGGCTTGCCTTGTTTGTTATTATTCACCTGTTCAGCCTTTGCCTTTATGCTGAGCTTCCCGAGTGGAGGGTCTCCCAGCACTGCCCAGCTGAGCTCCAGGAGCAGTTGTTCACACCAGCACAAGATAAAGAGGCCAGCCCTTTACAAAATTCCTTCTCCTCTTGAGTGCTTAAACAGAAGCATTTTAAAGGCACTCCTTTTCCAGAAACTACTAAGCACTTTCTGATAATCTGGATATTTTTAAGATGTCCAACAGATCTCTGTAATCCATATTTACCACCAAACATCTTGACCTGACCCCTTGGAGTCCAAACAGCATCCACACTCCCTTCTACCCCTGTGACTTTGCCATTAGTGAGAGCAAAATCAGTGGAGATGCAGAGAGATGGAAATGTCCATGCCCCTTTCTAGCTGAAGCAAGGGCAGGAGCAAGCACAGGCATTGCTTGTAAGAAATAAGAGGGACTTCCAGAAGGGGCAAAGGCAGCTGCAGGGGGCCATGGAGAAGGGAAGCCCACAGTTCTTCCCTAGAATTCCCCAAGCCAGAAGCATTTGTGATATATCCTGCTTGTCTTGTCTTTGATCTTAACTGTTATCATCAGGTAGAACAATTTTAAGTAGAGTAGATGGGTTGTCGGCCGTTTATTTAGATCCCTTCCTTTGCAGTTCCTTCTCCACTGATTCTCATTAGGCAGCCCTCTCGCACTCACCAGGAATTCAGCAAAGCAGATCCTTAGCTGGTGTTAATTGGTCTAAGTCCATTTGCTTCAAAGAAGCAGCTCAAACTTACAGTGCCCAGAAATCTGACCCAGTTTCACTTCTCTGCATAATGTGGTCTCTTGATGGAGGAACAGATATATTCCTTCTGCTCTGGCTCTGAAGTGTTGAGTCATTGCACACATTTCTGAGAATCTAAGAAATCTGGATTTTTTTGGAGCAAATAAACCCTGAGCATGATGACTTATTCAAATGAAAGAAGCTGGAAGCTCTGGAACACAAGGCAGAAAAAATCCCAGGGTATCTTGCTGGTCCACCCAAAGGCAGAAAGAACTAGAAAATCCTCTCATGACACCTCCAGATGACAGCAGAAGACAGGTGAACAGATGAGCATCTGCAGAAATCTTGGCCTGAATGACCTGAGACCACCAAGCACACTCATTAGTCAATTGGTTAAACAAAAAATCAAGAGGGATTTGGCCTAAATAAGACTTCAGTGATTTGGACCAATAACAGACAGTTGCATGTAGTCTGATCATTCAAGGTAAAACAGAGATAGTTTATTTAAATTCTTTTGTTAATAAATTTTCACAGCTTTTTTCATGTGCCTTCAGAACCAAGAGAGCTGAGTGAGTTCTGGCCAGCACTGCACTCTCTTTATGAACACCCCTGGCTCGATTGCAGAGGGTGGCTGTACCACAGGCAGAGCAGCAAAGGCAGTGGGGGGTAAGCAAGAAGGACAAGTAATTGCTGACCTGTGGGGCAAAGATGGGAGGAGAATGGTCTTCCTCAGGTGGCATCACAAGGCTCAGCAGTTAAGGAGGAACACTTTTCAGAAGCTTTTCCTGCTAAAATTCTGGCAGCACACCCCTTGGCTTTCCCAGAACATTAAACATGATTTTAAAGTTGTTGTTTTTTATGATCAATTTCCTTGCTGAAAATCTACAGAAAAAGAAAGGTCTGTTTCCTCTGATGTTTCTTTCCCCCCATGAATGAACTATGCTTTTGTCTGTTTTTATTTTCGTAATGCCATATTTATACCTAACACCTTCAAACACATATTATTTTAGAGATCTGATACCATCTAGTGTTATTGCTGGCTTTTCACATCTTACACTTATCAAGTAACCACAGTCAGCAACATATCAGAGTTCATCACTACATCACGTCACTAGCAAAACAAAACCTGCTTCCCACCCAATATCTATATTTACACACCCCACAGGTGGGTGAAATTTGCAGTTCATCTAGGAAATTCACTCTCCTTTAATCTCTGGAAATTAGTTTGTCTGTGTGTATACCTATCATTGTCATCTAGTGCTTTGCCACTGATTTATTTCAGCCTCTGTAGAAAATAGGCTGGGATTACTCATAACAAACACAAGTGTTTATAAACAGCCTTTATACAATCTTGGGCAGGCCAAAGTCAAGGGTACATTTACTTCAAACCAAGCAATGCTTTACTCCATTTTTCAGCAAATTAGATGAGATTTTAGTTTGCAAGTACTAGTGACTGGTGCAAAGTCTTCCTAAATATTCATAGCTACTGAAAGCTGGTGCTGTCCAGGAGGGAGATGCTGATATGATTTCATACTATAAGAGGACAAGACCACCAGAAGAGCCAGTCTCTGCAGGACAGCAAAGTAGGTTCATTTTCTGGGCACTTTAAAACACAAAGTGTTGCTGAACTGAAAATATGCAGAAACACATTATTCAGAAAGATAAGAAAAGAACAGTGTGGATAGTCTGAGAGAAGATGGTGGATTAATACCCATGGAGACTCCTTTCTTCTCTGTACTCACCCAATATGTACAGGACGTTTGGTGATTCCTCCACAACATCCCACAAGTGCCTTGATCTGGACAGACAGCAAACACCTCTCTAGCTAAAAGGGTAATTGGACTCCATGTCCCTTAGCTCAAGGCCTCTCTTCCTGTGTAATTGGGATGGATGTCAGTTCCAACATTAATTTCTGCAGCAGGGCCACTGTGGAGCTACCCTGGTAGCCATCGATACTTTTAAGTCACTCAGCAACGTGTTTATTAATGATATTTATTGCTACCCCTTGCAAACAATTTACTGCCTCCAGAGGAAATCATTCTTTAATGATTACATGGAATTCATTGGGAACAGGGGGAGGGGAGTTTATAATTTAGATGCTTTGTAGAACATAAAATTATTATATTTTTTCAACACTGGGTTTCACTTGCTCACTTATGAGTGTTGGCAGGGGGTACTAAATGCCTTTGCACACTGAAGGTGTGGTTTTCTGTGATGTTTACACATGCTAAATGCCTGGGGCTAAGAAACACATGCCTGTCTTTTAGGAGCACTCTTCCAGGCAGACTTTTTCACTATACAGGCCATGTGAATGAGATCAGCTTACAGAGTTTTGTGTGTCTCCAATGAGAAGGCAAAGAGCAAAGAAAACAGGGAGAAAGCCCATCTAGACAGGGCTGCCACCAAAAAAAGAAATGTTGGCACCTAACATCGTATGGATGTTATTAAATTACGATAGTGGAGAAACAATTTAGCAGATGCGAATTCCCACATGCCTCCATTTCTTTTAAGATGCATGGTTAATTTACAAAACAACCACTAAAAGTGAGCACATTTCGTACGCCACTGTCCCCACTTGGAGCAGGACTGTGTTGAGCACTGAGTTCCATGAAGGACACCAGCTACACTGCAGGTCCCCAGAGCAGAGCTGGCCACACCCTCCAGATAATTGCTGCACTGTCAATCAACAACTTCACCAAAATGGAAAGAATTGTCAGAGCACGCTGCAACTCACTCGGCTGTGGCCACACCCTTGTGGAAGGAGGCATGAACTAAAATAACATGCTTCTAGTTTTAGGGAGCTCTGCTCCCAGGAGCTCCAGAGGGGCTGGGTACACCACACAGGTGGGCCCAAGGCAAGGGGAGAGGCTCTTTTGGGTACATCTGTGCATTGGTACTACTTGTCCAGTGATCTTTAAGGGTTTACTCAAGCCAGTTAAGCTACAGTGACAGAGAGGTTACAAGGACGAGAAAATGTTGGTAACAGAGAGGGGCAGTGACAACCTGAGAATTAGCAATGCACGTTCCTATGCCCATTATCTAGTGAAGAACACTAGGTATGATATGACCCCAAATGTGGCCTTCCATTCCTCATTTTCATTTCCCCTCTGATTTCCCTCTACTCCCAGTTACACGTTTTTAGTCTCTGAGTTGTGCATGTCTCTATGGCTGTTCTCATGAGAGAGTGAGAGAATGTTGCACGAAAACTTGGAAAGTTTTCAAGAGGCAGGCTGTGAAAACAACATTTTTTTCTTTTCTATAGTAACATTTTTCAAGGGATAAGAACTGGCTTGGATATCATCTTTTCTCATTGAAAAAAAAAGTGTTGACATGTCTTTATTTTGAAACAATGATTTATCAAAGAAAAAAAGAAAGAGCAGCTGTTTCTCACCCTTTGAAGCAAATATGACTAAAGCATCTCATGTTTTTCGTTCAACTTTAAATGCTTAATTTTCATCTGTATGAGAAGAGGACTTTGCAGCAACACCTCTTCTTTGTCTTGTCATTAGATACTTTTTAAAGTGTTTTTTCTAGCTGAAGTCTTGAGGAGTTCCAAACCATGAAGTTCTCTCATCTGAACACAAGCCTTGGATGTCACTAGCACATGCAGCAGCAAACATATGCACAAAAGTTTAGTTGCTGAAAAATCTACCTCAGGTGATGCCTGAAAGTCAACAACATATAAACATTTTCTTTACTCTTGTAGCATGTGTGGGCTTTTCAGTCTCAACTACTTTATGTGTTTAAATTAAACAAATGATATAACTGTATAGTGAAATGCTTTCCTTGTGAAAGGTTCATTGATGGACTGTGATAAATTATTTGCTTTTACATAATTTCAGAAGGTAACTGTAAAGGCCCCCTCGATTTGACACTGATACAACCTTTGTGCCTTTCATTAACAAAGCGAGTTCTTAAAGTATCCTTATTTTTACTGCTGCTACTATATTAGCAGCTGAAATACGATTACACCTTTGAGATCCATCATGTCACCTATAGTTATCTGAAATGCTGTTCTCAATTCATTATACACTGAAATAAAGATACAAATCCAGTCCTACAGTCTCATTTTATGTGACAGCTCTCAGTCATGTGGGAGATGTGTACCAGCAAACTGCATTTATTATAAGTCTATATTAAAAGCCTATCCTATATGAACATGTGGATTAGAAAACTTGTTTCCTGACAATGTCTACAAATGCACAGCCCAATCCATATTCCTTGCCCTAATACAGATCTAATAAAAATGTTCACAAAATTCTTAAGGGTTAGCTGCCTTTCAATTTCTCCCCCTCAGGTGCTTCCTTCCCAAGGGACTGGTTGTTTTAAAAACAAATCTACCTAAGAGTCTTGTTTTTCCTAGAAAATCTCCAGATAAGCGCAAGTTGAAATCGCTTTTTTTCATCAAAGCTATTTCTTTATATCTTTGACATTGGTTTTGTTCTTTTAAATTAAAGGGGGAATCTGTAAAGCTCTGAAACTGTAAAGGACGGAATTGCAGGTCTGCCTGGAAAAGGCCATGGTTTAAGGGAAAGCTTACAGCTCTGGAATTGAACACCATGTGTAAAGAGCTTTCCAACCCACTGCATCAGCTGCTCATTTGCCTGTTCACAGGTGTGGCCACCCAGCTCTGGAACAGTCTGGTAATGTTAAGTCATATGTTGCATGGATAGGGTCAAGGGAGGAAAAGGGAAAATGTTCCATTTTCCATCACTTCCCACTACTTCCAAATTTAGAAGTGAGGCTGGGTGTGTGGAAAAAAGGCATTACCTCCCACAACACACCTTGACTCTCTTCTATCATTAGACCATCACGGTTCCAGCCATTTGACTGGTAGAGGCTTAGAAACGAGTTTAATTACCCGGATAGTCAGCAAAGGAATCTTCTGGGTTGTTGCAGTGCATTCAGAAAAAGCTGCTTTGAAATCATTTGAGCAATACACAGCACTCCCTGTGAGAGGCTCCTTGCTTTGCTGAATTGATGCAGACCCCTCTCTAAGGTAAGAAGCACATTTGCACGAGCTGGCAGAACCCACGTGAAAGCTCGGAGCTGCTCAGGGCTTTCTTGACATGTTTGCATAATTGTGGTTTTTCAGACCAAAAGAGGAAGGTAAACTTCATTCATGCCTGACCTGCTGGCCTTCACAGCTGGAACATGTTGGAATCACTTCTGGCACTGAAAAGGTTAATTGTCTCCTGCTGTGAGGTAGGAGTCTAGAAAAGGATACCACATTTGGTGGGAATTATAGTAAATGAGGTTTTCTTTATAGCACTGCTCATTCTCAACATGTTGAAAGGGCATTAGTTCACAGTCACTTTCTCTGGAATTATCAAATCTGCTCAGGAAGCCTTCATTAGGATATTAAACAAGACTTAATAAGTGAAAGTGATTTGCATCGCTGATAATCGTGCGCATTAATCAAGCAAGCTTCTGTCTCTCCCTCTGCAATATGTTTCATGTTCCATTGTAAAGCCTCTTTAATTCTGTAGGGCTTCTTAAAAGGGAAACGTTACATTTAGAAAGCCATTTTTAAAATTATTTACTTAGCAAAGATCACTATAAATAATGTTCAACTCACTCCTCAGCTTTAACCATCAATATAATTAATACTGAGGGGTTTGTATCAGGGATATGGACCAGATGTGTTCCCATTTATCAGATATAGATTGCACTTACTCTAATAAATGTGTTTTCATTCTGAGTAAGTTTTGAAACCAAATAACTGCATGTGACACTTTAATCTGAAGTCACAATTTTAGGCTAAGGCATTTATTTCTCATGCCATGGTGGACCATGCAAGCTTTCACTACATCATCCCACATACCAGAGTCACCCTCGCAGTTCTTAATGAAATTGTGCAGTAAACATCCCCTGCTCTTTGCTAATTCCAGGGTAACTTTGCATGATTTATTCTTGGGGGCTGATGCCACTTCTGTAGAGCACAGCCAGCTAGCATGGTGTAAATAATCCCCACACTTCTGCAGCATCTTCCTTTTTAGAATCCCACAAAGGTTTGTAAACAGGTTGAATTTTCACAACACCCCACAAGTCTTTTGCACCAGGCAAACCGACAGTCGGGGCACAAGTAGTTTTGCCTACATCAACAAATCCTTGAGAAAATAGAATTAGACCCTTAAAACATATTACTCTGCTGCTCTTGCCACAAGCCTGTACTATGCCAGTGTTGGCTACCCACTCTAACATAACCCTACAAACAGCATGAGGGCTCTGCACACTCATCAGTGCCACCTGCATATTGCACAGCCATGAGAATAAAAGAAAAAAAACAACCAATCCTGATAGTACTGTTCTTCACCAAATGTCTCACCAAGGATAGCCTTAATGAAAATCTTGTCACAGAAGTCATAGTGGAAAAAGTGGTGAAATGAAAGCCTGGTTATTGTTTATAGTGCAACAGGAAGCATTGTGGCTATAGTCTGTAAATGCACAAAAGTGACCAACTCTGCAGTCTAAGTAAGGAATAACACTGATGTCAGGATAAAGCAGCACATCATCTAAACAAGCTCACCAGTAGGGGTGACCTCTTACCCACCCAAATGAGCTAGAACAAGGAGATTTATACATTTTTTTTTTTTAGGAGTCCATATGACAGCCTGAGCAACTATGATCATGTCTGGCTATTTCTGATACAGCTGTGATTCTGTTTCTAAAGAAGGGAAATTACTGGTGGGAGTGGAGGCCCACTCTTTTTGCAGGTATGATGATTTAGCCCACTCCCTGGAACAGGCTGCCATTGCTTACTTCCTTCATGGACTTCTTGCATTGTCCTTACCACATTTCATGCCATCTACATTCTCCCAGGACTCAAAAGCATCATTTAAGAAACCATCACTAAAATTATGACCATGAAGGTATTTATTGCTCCTAAGAAAATGCTGTTTGCTGGAGTTCATGTTTGCATTCACTGAGGCTGAGCACATAGCTTAAATGGAGCTAAAGAGATGATGTTTCTATAAAGTTGTGGAGACTCAATTCATTCTAATGGCCTGAAACATGAATTATGTGCTCTGCTTCACTAACTTCATGGTTCAGTAAGCTGCTATAGCTCAGATGGAACCATTTATTTGAAGACAGAAAGGTGTTATTCCCTGCTTACCACTAATTTCCTTTTATTTGTGTCTATATCTGTGTTTATGTGTGGTGTTTTCCAGATAGCAGGTGTTAAACTTCATGGTCTAACTGAACAGTTTTCTTTTCTTTTTTCTAGAGTATATTTGAGAAGATCAACATCCAGCAATTCTTTCCTGTTTTCAATATCAAGTTTTACAGTTGCACCATTCACATGGGTGAGAAATTGTTCCTCTCAGCTTTGAAATCAGTTCTGTGGATTCCCTCTGACAATAACCAAATGGGAAAAATACTCCGGTGTCCACTAATAGGAACACAAATGCAACCATATTTTTTTTCTTAACTGCTGCACAAAAGTTTTAAATTTTCAAAGCAGGGGCACAAAGTTTAAGCTCCCAGATCAAAGCTTTGGTGTTTAAATGGACTTGGCCATTTATTTTGTAAGTGTGTTGGGAGTTGCACTGGAGGTCAGTGCAGCAGCCTGGCCTGAACACGGTCCATTACCCTCTGCAGCAGCAGCAGCAAACACGGAACAAAGGGACCCCTTCATTATCCCACACAAGGAAAACTCTGGCAAGGGCTGAAAGAAGGTAATGAGTATATCTCCAGTGAACAAACAGAGTGTCACATGAAGATACCCAAAGTAGCTCCAGTTGACAAAAATGCTGTTTCTCTACACGGCATTGCACTGTGCCATGCAAGCATAGCTTGAACCTGTGTTTGTGGTGGTGCACTCCTGGTCGTTCTGGGTAAAGTTAGCTTTAGGGCCAAGACCCCTTCCATATAGCTCTGACAACTAGAAGATCAGAGATAATGCTAATGAGATCCCTCTATTCTGAATTATGGTTGCCAACTGTATCAGTGTTAAAGCCCCTACTCCTGGGATCATATGATTTGCTGAGAATCTCTGCTCTCATTTAATAATAAAAAGGTAATTTCCATCAATGATGCAGAGGAAAGCTTGGAAGCATGACCAGAATACGTCCTAAAACCTCTCCTCTCCTGCCAAAAAATCCCTCAGAGGTAATAAAAGGAGTCTAAAAGGTATTATTTTTAATCTTTCAATATTTAAGCCAATGACATAATTCTCTGTGCTGCAGCATCTTACGATTTTTGAGCTCTCAGAAGTATTAATAATGCAGCCTAAAACAGGTATTTGTGAAAATGCAGCCTAAAACAGGTATTTGTGAAAATGCAGCACTAAATGGCATAGGAGAGAGGCACATGAGGCCTTCAAAATAGCAGAGCAGGGCTGGGAAGGGAGGGAGGGCAAATGGCCACAGTAGCTGTATCAGTGTGACCAAATAAAACAGGCCCTGGATGTCTTTGTGCCAAGTGGAATGAAACGTCTGGTGCCCACACCCCTGAATTTGCTTTCCCCCAGAACAGGGTGGCTGTGTCCAAACTGCCCCCTGGGTCTAGGTGGTCACCTACGAGTTTATTTCTACCACAGCCCCTGGGATAATGAGAAGGGAGAGCTGCAGGTTTGGGAATCTAGGGAATGGGGTGCATGCAGGATCTCTGACACAGCGGGAGGAGGGAGGCAGCTCACAGGATGGAAAGGGTAAGAGAAGTACAAAGGGAGAGAGTGTCTGCCAGGTGGGAAAAGGAAAGTGTGCAGAGCCAGAAGGCAGCAAAATATGCAACTCTCTGAACACTAAAATAGAATGACTTCCTGGACAGAAAGGCACAATTGCCCTTCTCTTTTTGCTGTAAAATGTTACTACACAGCTGCAGTTTGCCACCACCTCTCCTTCCAATCGCCTGTGGAAGTTTCTTGATAAATAATAATCTTTACTAAGCCAGACTGGCACATGACCCAGAAAGAATTCCATACCAAGTTTTAATTTAATCTTTACATGCCACATTGAAAAATCAGGCAAGATGATATCAACCAACTGCTTTCAGGGAAAAAAAAGCTCGCAAACACACAACAACCCATCTAGAATGAGATTGCTGATTTAGGTTTAATTGGAGCAAATGTTGTTATAAATGGCATGTGTATATAATTTCTCAGACTACTGAAATTTGTGAGTAATACTGGTGTCAAATACAGTCCTGTATGATTTTGAAATGGAAAAATATGTACAAATATAGTGTCTGACTATCTTCATTGCCTCTGACTTATTTTCAATCCCTGAGAAAAAGATTACACAGAAGAGACAAATACTTATACCAGTTTGGAGGAAAAAAATTTGGATGTGCAATTTTTGGGCAGGCTCATCTCACAACCTGAGGCCAAGTCTGTGAACAATTTTTATAATCATAGGGCACAAACACAGAGGGATATAGTCACTAATATTTATATTAGTGGAAAAAGCAAAGCAGAAAACTCTGGCTTTTGAGACACAGGAGAAAGCAAGGAAGTTGCTTGCACTAATGTAATCAAAGCACTCAGACTCTGCCAGAAGCGTTGGACATCACCTGTTTTTAACTGTGAAGGCCAGAAGATCAGATGTAAATGCAGTAATTGCTTTCAGAAATGATAACAAACATTAAGCAGTCCTTCTCATGGAACATCAGTCTGATTCTGGTGATCGTGATGCAGAAATAATAAGAGGAAATCCTTTCAAGGTTTTGTGCAAGCATGGCTGTGGATTCTCCCAGCCACCAGCTTTCTCACTGTTACACATTAATTGATCACTAATCTCTGCTTGATGGCCCAGTTGCAGTGGGATCTGCTCTCACAAACTCAGAGAGTTTGTGTCTCCTCTCAGAAACTCCACTCCTCTCCCCAGAGGCACCTTCTGAAACCTACAGTAGACAATAACTCACTGGTAATTTCTCTAATGATGTGCCAGTGGTGCTAAGATCCTTGCCTTCTTGCTGGAAGCACTTGGATAACCTGTCAGTGTCTGTTATGTTACCATGTCATATCATATTTTATGTGACACTGCCTACAGGGCTGCATATATGGAGTTTCATGAGACCCTTCCCAGTGGTCATGGGGCATGTTTGGAGCAATATTATTTTTCACAACTTCTGGAGTAACATAAAACATTTTTGGAATTACAATAATAAAAGTGACCTCAAACTGAGACTTTGCTGTTGGCCTGATGTATAGTGCACCACAAAAAGAAAAACCCAAAAGGAATGTGCCTTCTGTCCTTCACGGTAAACTATCACAAGGATCCAGCAGCCACATAAAATTGGATTCTGGCAGAGTGATCAACTCATTTGTACTCATATTTCCTGTCATTTGCCTTGTGATCTGCTTAGCAATGTTCTCTTGGTGAACCTGACATTACATCCTAAATCTACAGGTCTTTTTTTTTTCCTCAGCAGTATTACCCTTCTCACATGCTGCAAACTCAGCGCTGTTGGTGGAAAGTACTCAAGTAAGAGAAAAACACAGATTAAGCAATCAATATAAATTAGCACACAACCAAACTAACTTAATTAATAGCAACGAGGCTTTGTCATAAAGAGAGTAAATTCAAGGCGAATCCTTATAATCAGTTCTTCAAAGTAGGTTTTATAGTGCCCTGGTACAGTAGCAACTGCATCTTTCTTCCTGTTGGAGATGGACTGTGTGCAGAGAGGAAGAGAGAGGATGAGAGAGGATGAGAGAGGAAGGAAGGAAGAGCAACTGATGTGGTTGGCTTTCTGTTTTGATATATCTGGGTGGCATGTCTTCTTCAAGGAAAACTGAAATATCAGTAAAGACTAGGCAGGAATTGTGGGAGGACAGGAATTGAACTTGTTTCGCGCCTTAAAAAAATTGACTTATTAAGACCTTTTATAGATTGGTATTATTTTATCCACATGTCTAAGAAAGCTGATCACCACTGTACCTTTAAAGAGGTGAGGATAACCTAGAGTGCATAAAATACCTGTGAGTGACAGGGTCAAGGATGGAACCAAGTGTCTATAAATCCCAAATCCTTCCTCTCACAAATAGTTAATACTTCCCCTCAAATGTGAAGAACAATAATCTTTCTGGGTTATGTTACTTTTTGGGGCTATATAACCTCTTATTGGCCAAGAAATTAGTTGTTCAAGACCCAAACAAATTAAGCACACTGCAGTGAAAGGTGAAGATCCCATATTAATTTGTCTGTGATAGCTTCCACTTCTGAAGAAAAATGCTCGTATCAAATGTGGTTTTATTACAAGAGCAATAGAAAACACTCTTTTCTTAAATGAAGTTATAAAATTATTTTTACCACATCCTTCCTCATCTCCTTTTTCTATGGATCAGAACGACAGGAACCAGATGCTAAGCCAGAAAGGACATTGTTCCACCTGCAACATCTGGCTCTTTGGCAAGCCATACGGGAAGCTTCAAAGTTGCATCTCTGCCTCTCACATGGTAAGGCTGCTGGTTGATTGCTTTATCTTTCTGGATGTAATTTTCCTTTGATTCACCTATAATTCTGAGGAACTGATGCATTTGTATCCATTTTGAATAAGGTTCTGTACAAATGCCACATTTTATCTCCAGGCAGTTCTTTTTATTTTCATTTTAGTGTTCTTTATTTGATGCACTAGCTCTACTGCTGCTCAGCTACGTTGTCGCTGATACTTGCACACATGCCACAGCCTTTTTTCCCTACACGAAGTTAAATAGCCAGGCTCTCAGCCATGCAAAACCAAGTAGAAATTGAAATACTTTTCTTAGTATACTCCCCGCTGCAGTGAGGCATTTTTAGAGAGAAGCAGCCACCTGTTACTTAAAAACATTCCTTACTCACTCCTGTCCTCAATTCCTTGGTCTTTTTCTACCAGGTTTTTTCCATTTCTCTGTTTCTTGTGAGCATTAGATCAAGTAAATTAAACATTAAAGTAACTTTCAGATGAACCAGAAAAACAAGATGACTGCAAGTTAAGACTGAGCACCAGTCTCCTCAGGACCAGCTGGCCTATGGAGGTAACAACTAATTTCAGCTGTTTCCAAGCACTTTGATGTTGAATTATGAAAAGGCCCTGTCCCTACAAAAAAGATAATTGAGATAGCAGAGAGCTGTACAAAGCATGCCTAGGACAACAGTGTTCTGGCTGGGCTCTCTAGAGGGTGCTGTGAAACACTGTTTATTAGTAGGAAAGGAGTAATGAATTATTAGCATCCATTCATTCAGGACTTAAATCCTGATTAGAAATGTATCCTGCCCTACAGCTATCCTACCTTTTTTACTTTGTGCAGTAATCTGTAAAAGGGACCATGGTTTCCACCTTCATTCTGCTATACCCTGCCTCCACCTGCACCAGCCATCAGACTGAAATCTATTTTCCTAATTGCTGTATCACTGCTCTGAGGCAGGTAACAGGCAGTCCATCTGAAAGCAGGATAAGGTGAAGCCTAAAAGAATTATTTTTCCCTTTAAGAATCACTTTTCTTCAGTTTCTCTACCTGGGGCCAACCAAAACTCAGCAGCTGCTTCCAAACAACATAGCCCATGACAGCAGGTCAAGTCATCTGTCCACAGAAGGCAATGAGTATGTTCCATGGTGTGGTCCAGCAGTATTTGCTTCATCTATTCACTTAAAACACACTGGGTCAGGCTCTGTTACATGATGGATGGACACTGACCTACTTCTTACCAACGAAATCCCAAGGCAGAGGGATTTGACACAGCTTTGCCTGTGTCAAGCTCAAGGGTAAATGCCTTGCAACCTGCAGACATAAAGTCATAAAGAGTAAAATCAGTGGAGGTGAAATGCATGTGGATTGTGCAGTGTAATTACCAATTGTGTTCCAGCTTCACGAAAATCAGGAGTAAAGGAAGCCTATTTTCAGCTACATACAAACTTACTTGAAAATATGAAAATAGTACCCAAAACTTGTTTTGCCTTTCTGAGTTTTAAGGATAATTCCACTCTGAGTCAGAAAAACTGGATTTTCTCCAACCTTCAGAAATTTGTTGTCATGAAAGTTTCTATCAACAGAGGAAGCTGTGAGTGGGGCACTGGCACAGTTCTCCTAGCTACTGTACCAACTCAAGGTAATAGATGGTGTCTCCTGCAAAGGACTGGCAATAAAAATAAAAATAGATATGGAAAGTGGCAATGGAGAGAGAAGCATAGAGGTGAAGTGACTTAATAAGGTTACATAGCAGAGCTAAGAGTAGAATACAACTCTAGCTATGCCTTCTCCAAGTACCCACTAGGAGAGGCCATAGACATCCCTCAGTTTTTCCAGGCAGTCCCCCTGTATTTGTTATCCTTGATTGGGTGCCTTCATTTGGTCTTTCTGGAAAAAAAAAAAAAAAATCCTTGGGCTGTACTTCACAGTGTTGACAAAATAGTTCACAATTATAAAAAGCTATAAGTGAAATTGAGCCCATTTGTTAGTTTTATTGTACCCATTTTGCACATTTATGTAGTTGGTTGTATAGGAATATAAGTGTATCTGGAGTTTGACTCATCTCTCCTGCAATCTGTGCAGACTCCTTCAGCCATCTGATAATTAAGCAACTATAATTGATAATGTCTGGGGCAGCCACAGGTAGTTTGTGGAGAAAGGACTTTGACAGTATTGAGAAAAATAAGAACCAAATATGATCTGAGTGATAGCTGCCATGGAAGTCTACACATCCTTTTCCCTCTCAACAGCAGAGGAACCAACCAGAGGTGAAGCACCTCGAGCCTTCTCAGACCTAGAGTAAAAAAGAATTTAACTCCACTCAATTTGTGCTTACAGGTGTGGGTGTCTCCAGCTGTTGAACCCTCGTGGAAGAGTTAAAGTCACGCTGCTTGCAAGCCTAAGAGTGAATAAATAAATGTATTAACACGTACTTTCGCAGAAGGGAGGGGAAGCACTCGCAGCTCTGGTGGATACTGGCAGCCACAGGTTCAGTGAGCAGGTGTTGACTGGTGTTAAGGTGACACCCAGTCCTCACTGGCCCAGCTGCAGCAACTGCCAGTCTCCCAGCCCTCCCAATATTCTTTCTGTCCAAAGAAACCAAATTACTTCTTTACCTGCTCCAGAGCTACCGGTCACTCTTTTCTCTAAAACTTCCCAGCTGAGCAGTGTAGTTCAGTCCAACACAGAGAGACTCTTCCCAGACTTTCCTACCTTGCTGACACTTCTGCTCTGAAGGAACTTTTTTGTACCAAAATCCACACTTGATTTTCTAGCCTTACCTGGAAGTAGATACTCTTCTTCCAAACCTTTCCTCTCTCCAAAACTTTGCCTTGAAGAAGGCTTTTCAGGGAAATTGAGTGATCATGGAGGATCACTGTGTGCAGGAGAACCCCTTTGCTGCTATGACCATTTTCTGAGATATTCATTAACTCTGTCATGAATGTCACCTACCACACAGTGTTCTCCAATATCTTGAGGGAAGGTCACAAAAAATAACCAAGAAGCTGGGAATCTGTAAGATTAGGCAGGACAGAAGATGTGGCCAACAGAGATGGTAGAAGATGGAAGTCAGACATCCACAAGAGGTGGATACAGACCTCCTCTGAGTCAAAATGCTGATATGCCAGTGAAGGCTTTGCTTCCAAGACCTCCCCTAATGCTGGCAAACTATGTAGAAATACAGATTTATGGTCAGATCAACGCTGTCTTGCGAGCTTTACAGATGTGCCTTTCCTCTTCTGCATTTTTAAGCTGTGCAGCCACCAAGATTATTCTACGATGTTGAGCTTTTTCTTCTGTATAAAAGTCCAAAAGACTTAGTGTTTTTCTTGATGGATAAGATTTTATAATTTGTCCTTCGTCATTTACAGTAACATTGTAGTTTCTTAATGGTTATAAACCAATGTCCTAATATTTGAGTGTCAAGGACCATGAAAAAAAATTAATTCCCTGTGAAGTGAACAAGATCTCTGTGTGTGTGCTCAGCACCTTTGAAAATCAGGCTGTCTTGTGCTTAGCTATCAAAATGATTGGCACCAGTCATATCCCTAGACAGTGTGATCTATATGAAAGTATTTCTCCTTCAAAATCTTGTCACTAATTCCAAATCACGTTGCTTCAAGACCCTGTCAAAAATATATTAAATTTCTACATAATCCAGTCCAGTTTCTCTGCAGAAGAACAATTTAATTTACCCTGTTCAACCTGGTTAGGCTATTCATATTCTCCATGTGAATAGGGCAGCTCTACTTTTGATCACATCACCACAAGAACAAACATAATTTCCCAGGTATGGTCTCAGGACATTCACCTTTTAATGTCTCCAATCAAACTGCTGTTTTGATGCTTTTCCTTCTGTTCCCCAATCCCCTTCCTACATTTCATATAGTTTTCAAAGGATTTCTTTCTGTGGTGCCCTGTGATACTTTCTTCCACCATCTCATGGAGTGCCCCCAAAGTGAGTGGTGATTTGCCTTCTCTTCAGTCATTATTCTTCATGTGCACCTTTGCAAAATCAACAACAGTCTCTTCATGAATGCAGTGAAACTGTTCCTTTGTAAACCAATACAAGGATTTCACTTGTGGCCTTTCCCTGGAAAAATGAAATGACAGAGGGTGACACAATATTTAGGGAATTCTCCCTGTTTTTGTTGACTGTGCTTACATCAGACCAGCTTGAATGTGCACACCCACCCACAAGCATGTATATTTTTATAGCAAATTCTGTCCAAGTAGTGAATGAGAATCAAAAGGGCTGCACTGCCCTGTGACACTTCTACCAAATGCCCAGGAGAAAAACTTGGCATTAACCTTCAATAAACGAATGGATTATATTTCAAATAATAAGATGGCTAAATATAGGCATGATCTATGAATTAAACATTGCCTAACTTTGCATGATGCTAATTTATTTTGGCATATCTCGATGATTGTGCTGTGGCTGTGTCCTTCTGAATGCTTTTTAATTGTCCAGTGGTTGTCCTTTGCAATCCAGCTGCTGGCTACAGTAAAATATACTGTAACCTGTGTGAACACTACATACACAACTGCACACACACATTGTGTACCAGACATGGGTGACACTTTGTGAGGTACACATAGACAGACTGCATATATGCATACATGGCCTCGTTCATTTAGAATAAAGTAAAACAAAATTCAGTTATTGAACTGATTAGAAATATTGTCAGCAGAGTAACTGTGTGTAATAACTGCAGACTAAAGATTTCTGTGCCTTTTCTAACAACAAATCATTAGCATTCCCCATGCAGAGAAATGTTAACACTATCCTTAGCAGTAAATCTTACATTTCATCTTCTGTAAAAACTAGGGGGAGGCCTCTGCCAAGAAAAAGCAACCCTTTTACTGGGTGCTGTACAACCACAGAAGAAGAATGAGCCACTGCTCCAAAGGCACTCTAAGGTACAGGAGAGGTGAGAACAGGTAGAAATTAAATATACAAAGAGGGGACTTGCCAAAAGTCCCAAGGGCATGGCAGCTCCTGCAAGCTTCTGCCTGAGTGCAGGATGAGCCTAATCCCAGAGAAGAGATGGGACAGCCATTGGTGGGAAGGCAGCTTTAGGATTAATTAATGATGAGAGAGGCTGCTGGAAGACAGGGAATTTGCAGAGGAGCAATGAAGAGCTGAAAAGCCCCACTGCAGGGTGCAGAAGGCACTGTGCCAAGTCAGGAGGATGTGCTGAACCTGCCCTGGCCAGGGTGCCATGAAAGGGCACTCACACCATGGCAGAGAGTCCCCCATGAGAAAGGAGAGGGTGCACACTCCCCCAAAGGATGCTCAGCATTGTGAGTCCTTGCTCTGTGCACAGCACAGTCACTCAGAGCATGGCCAGCTCACTGTGGCACATGACTTTGTCCTTACATGTTCATTTCAAACACAGGGGCACTGCAAGTGCCACGCTCCTTTTAGCCAGAAAGGCTGTTTTATCCATAAACATGCTTTTTCCCTCCTTTGGTCCTCTTAGATGCCCACCTGTGCCTTAGAACTATTTCTTGAGTAGGACTTTCAAATGCTCCAAGGGTGCTTGTAACCCTCTCCAGTCCCAGAGTTTTACCATACCTGTTCCTCTCCAAGTCAGAAAATGCATCTGAGAACAATGTGCCAATGCTTTCACACAAGACATTGTGCATATCCCTGAAATGTGGCTTACTATTCTGCTAAGACACAAAAACTCAGCCTCTACCACTTTCCCCATGTTCTAAATGCATGGTCACCTGGAAGGAATCTGCAAAAAAGGAAGTAAAATATATTTGCCAATGGCCACTGTTAGAGGATACACCACCCCTGTAAAACCTGGATCAAACCATGCCCTGATAGTCCTTCCTAAATTAATTTAGGCAGATCCTGCTCAAGTTTCTCAGGTACCAATATCAATTATTTGATTCATGTAAGGGAGGGCTGGAAAGGGGGTTGTCCCTTTAAAATCTGTTAACACTTTTTCTAGTTTTTCCTCTTATTTTCTTTCAAACTCAAAATATGGAATATTTGGTGACTTTAGATCCGCAGGGAAGAAGATTAACCAGCTTTGGAACATGGCAATGTGCTTCTAAGCAAGTGGCAAGCACCACCTCAAACACATAGCCCTAGAAGATGTGCTCAGTAAACTAGTATGGATTTTTTTTTTTTTTATTTAATGAAGAGATGAGTTTCCCATTGCTCTCTGTCATGTAAAGCTCATTATGGAGGCCAGTTTCACCAGTTCATGCCTGTGTTTACCAAAACCATATACTGAGAGCTCAGAGAAATAAAAGGAAATGCCAAAATATATAGAATAATAAATATTGGAAATTAGATGTGTAATTCATAGGCCAAATTAAGAGATTACTTGTACAAGTAGCCTGCAATGTCCTTAAAAATATTCTTTAACTGAGGAAAAGTTTTCTGACCTTTGGAGGAAATGTTTGCTTCTAGCTATGACTAAAAAGAGATTTCCTTCTTTCTCTGTTGTGTTAAGAATCTTTTCTTCTTATAAAGAAGGCACCACAGTGGTTTATAACTGTCATAAAAGCCTGCAATCCTTTTGAGGTTAAGCTACTCAGCTATTCAACTTTTACTACAGAAACTTTGAAATTCAAAAAGAAAAAATAATGTAAGTTTTTGAAGGACATGTGTTGCTGTAGGTGATCCTGTTAATTAAAAGTGATTGCCTGCTAGGAAATCATACTTTAAAAAGTTTCATGAATTTATTAGAACCCTGAAGGTATCTTTGTATGCACAGGGCTTTACATGCCATTTATGCAATTTTGTTTCAGATCTGTTTAAAGCTTCACTGACGCTCCCTGAGCAGGGAACAGCACTGCCAGCATTTGTATGTATTTTGGCTAATTGAATTATGTGAAAATACATACTAATGAAGCTTTACCAGTGATGTTTGCTGAGGATAGTTTAAGTCTCATTTTCTTCTATATTAGCAGTATCTTTCTGTTGCAGATTTACCTTTTTGAACAGCACACATTCCTATAGGTTTTTGTGCAGAAACTAAGTCCCACTTTTTTTTTTTTTTGCAGTGTTATTCAGTAAGTAGTCATGTGAATGTATATGTGAATGCATGTCTATTGACATACAGCTTTCTACAGAGATGAAAATATAAAGAGTAAACTATTATTTGAGATTAAAATATACTAGTTTTTTATTAGGAGAGAAAAATTTCAAATGGAAAACTAATTAAGATCTATCTTAACTATTTATTTTTCCTGCTACTAGATTTACAGATTGTATTTTAATTGGTCATTACTTAATTATCCATTTCTGCACAAATTCATCTGGCAATATTCTTACATAGACCTTTGCTCAGCAATGCTTTGCTGCCCCTTGACAATGGTGTTTGAGAGATAAATGAGTGAGACTGAGCAGTTGTTTACTGTGTGTGGGTTTTTTTAAGCTGAACCATGGGAAATATCAAAGCTGAGGTGTATGAATCTATTGCACTTGAGATGTGTGGGGATCCAAATCCCTGCGCTCACCAACTGACTGCAGGTAACTCAAGTTTGTGGCCACTTCACAAAAGCAATCAGCTTAATTGCCTAATAAAAATTGCGGTCGGGTTTGCTGCTCACATTTTCTTTTTCAGGTTAGACATTAGAAAACTCTTTTTTTCCTTCCTGTCATGTCATTTTTGTACTTTATAGTGTACTGCATAAACTAACCCAATGTGCAGGCAGCACCCTGCCTTGGTGTAATATCAAATACTGAAATGTTGAAAGGGAAAAAAATCCTCTGTGACTCCTACCAGCCAAGAAAAAAAAGCTGAGGAAAAGTAACAGGAGATTTATGAAAGTTCAACATACACTTTGATGAATGTGTGGGCAGGTAATTTTGCACATGCTTTGGAATATGTTGTCTGTTACAGAGAAATTTATGCATCCCAGAATTGCTTTGGAATGATCAGTGCTGGGGAGTTGTTCGGACTTGACTGGGCAGTTGGTAATGTTAACATTCATCTGGAGATGCTGCACTCTCCTTTGCTGAGTTTTTCCAAATCCACTTTATTTTAAATAATATCCCAGTACAGCTATAGTCAATGTGTATAATTAAAAAAAAAAAAAAAAAAAAAGCATATTAATAGCAGACAGGGAAAACTGTTGTTTGGTATAATTAAATCTTTTTTTTTTTACTCTGGAGTTCTTTCAGGTTATAGTGCTTTGTATCAGAAAGACTGAAACTGAATTTTTTCAAGCTGAGCTTCCCCTGCTATTTATAAAATGTAATGGTGGCATCTTTAGAAATGTAAATATTTAGGGTTTGCATGTGAGTGTGTGTGTCCATGCACTTAAGAGTAAAAGAGTTCTGCCTGAATTTTACCTTTTTAAAGTCAGAATCTTCATTTATCTATCTATCTGCTGCAGCATGAACAGTTTGTTGTGTAATGCATGAATAAGGTTTGTGAATAACAAAGCCAGGAGTTAATACTTTAGAGGAAGGTATGAAGCACAGTAAGAAAAGCAAATATTCAATTTTTTCAGTCTCCCATTAATACTGGTACTGTCGATACAGACTATAACATCCTTTAGGATTAAACAAATGTGTCAGTTCATCTGAATGACTGAGTGAATGATGTATTAATGTGCATTTGATGTGCACATTTACGAATATGTATCTGCCAAGCCCAGTAAAAAAATCCCTTCTACAGAGAGTCCTTCTTTCAGAAATGATACCTCTTGAGGCATTAGAAACAAACAGGGCTTTCCCCTCAAGCTCTTATAGTCCCTCTTCACCATCCAAGGTAATCAGATAAACATTATTGACATGTCAGTGAATTCATCATTAAATAATGATGAATTATCACTTCTATCACTATAATAACAAGGTGTTTCAGAAAACTTAAATGAAAGAAGGCTGCAGGTTAAGGGGAAGACTTTGTTCAGTCATGTAAGAGATGTACATAATGTAGAAGAAAGCATCTGAAAAGAACCCCAAGCCTTTTGAAAAATTCTTAACTCCTGATCAACAGGAAAGAAGCATATTTTACATTTTGTCTTATTTATCTGTCATGCCTCTCTGCTCAGTGCTGGTGTCTTGAAACTGCTTCTGCAGCAGGAGTCACAGCCAGTTCTACTGCAAGTTCTCTGCCACCAGCACACACTCAAATACTCACCAGCTGTTTTGCTCTGAAAAGAAAAAAAAAGACAACCTGGTGCTGTTACCAAATGCCAAGACCCTAGTTGAGATGCAGACAATGTCTCCAGGCTCCCATTATGTTGTCTCAGCCCTGAGCTCTGAAGAGTATCGATAAGGGGCACAACATAAAACAGGGAAATCAAGAGACGCTGAGTAATAGACCTTTGAATCTTTGTTATTGTTAGATTTACAAATAACACAAACTGGTTTGGGTAGGGAAGGGAAAGCAGTTTGCAGTTCAGCATTGGCCTTGATACAACATCATTTCTCATATGTGGAAAAAAGCATATTTGAACACTGAGAGTCATCGTGGTACAATGAAAGAGAATAAATCACAGCTTCTGTATTAAAGGGTCAGCCCCTCCACACCCCTGTAAAAGGGGTAGCAGTGCTCATGCCAACGTAAAGCTTATCCACCTGAACGCATGGGGCACTGTGTGTGCATTGAGACTGAGAAGAGTTTTGTGCCCTGAGTATTTTCCATCTTGCAAGATCATCTTTCCTCTGTACAAGGCGTTTTTTCATCTCACTTTATATTTTGCCTGTGGCCAGTAAAACCTTATGCTTTTCAACTCAAATGAAGATTTACGTTGAAATTCTGGATTCTGAACGAAAAGAAACTCTAGATGCTGAAAGGCTTTTTTTTGTGTGTATGTCGGCTTGTGTGTGCAATTGTTCAGCCTTCTAGAAAGAATTTATAGTTACTTGCTCTTAAAAATGGCACCAAACCCAAAGCATTTTAAGCAAAACATACTATGCTTTACTAAAACTAGAAAATATTTCACCTTAAATGCTCATAATTGAAGTCCCTTCCTGGGAGAGGTGCCTGGCACTCATCCAGCCACAAGGCCTGCCAGTGTTTGTCCCTAGGTGCTGCCTGTCTCCAAGGGAAGTCTGGTACTGCTGTGCCTTGTCCTAAGTCCTTGCTACATCACTGCCCTTTATCCATTCCAACAAAAGTGTGGTGGCATGGCAGTCCCACCTCTCTGTCCCACTGGTGCTGCCTGCTGCCATCCCCAGAGCAACATGCAAAATGACTGGGGTGGCCATAAAATCAGTTTGGGGCAATTGTTTTAGTTGAGTTGTAGACTCAGGTGGGCAAAACTGTGTTGCTTAATTCAGATCAAATTTTTGCCATCTCTGAACAAAAATGAAAGCTCGAAGCGATGTATTCAAGGGAAAACTGTGGGTTTGCATATTTCTGTAAATACATGGGCTATTGGGACACTGCTGAACCTGGAACTCAGTCTTTCAAGCACATCCTTGGCTTCAAGTAGGGTTGTTATCTGTCTGCTTTCCAATCACACTGCCCAGTTTGGCCCACACATAGACTGATCTGTGCCTGCACAGCAGGCCTTTGTCTGAAGTGACTTGGGTTTTGTATTTCCAAGGTAGCAACCCTAGATGGAACAATAAATACTCTTTTCTGGCAACGTTTTTCTCCTTAAGATGGCAGCTTGCATCCCATTATTTTTAAGGTAGCCCACTGCAGCAGGCTGTTGCTTTGAGACAAAACCACAGGAAGTGCAGAATGTGGTTCCTGGGTAAAGCACACTATGATTTCCCACCAGACTTGTATTACAGTGGAGGTTTAATCCTTTCCCAAAAGAAACGTCTTTCTTGAGAGTCAGTTCCAACCAGTAAAGGATGGGTCATTCAGAATGAAAAAAAGAGAAAACAGACATGGCTCTTTGCAGTTTGCAGTCCTGATGGAACAGCCTCCCCAGCCTCTGGGGGATCAGGTAACAATGGGGTTTGATAATACTGCCGGAGTTTATTTGAGGGATGTTGACAAGCCTAATTGCTTGGCAGCTCCGAGCAGCTGTAGGGCCCCTGGCTGGTCTGGGGGGGGGACATTAACTCTTGGTTTGCCTGTGGGGTTCCTCATGACAGCCAGAACACTGCCTGAGACAGGGTTACTGTGACACCAGACTGTGAGAAACATGCTTGGAAAGCATTTGAGTCTAAATTATGGGAAGTGACTGAGAAAGGTACTGAGAGGACGTAACCATAGTAGGAGAATGGATAATGCATTTTAAATGGATAGCAGGTCTAGAAGTGGGCTTTCTGCATGTGTCCTCTGCATATTTACATTAATGTGCAACAGTGTCAGTGCTTGCAATGGAAGCCTTTTCCTGTGCTATCCAGATAGCTGCCTGAAAAAAAAGACCACCAAAGCAAAAAACCCATGGAAAATCAGTTCTCTAACAGAGACAATGAGTCAACTTCCCTCAACAGTCTCTCCACCATTTATTTCTACTTTTCACTGAACTTTGACTTTTAAAGCAAATTCTGCTGAGAAATAGAAGTGAATGGGGAAACATACCCAACATCATCATTGCTGACTGTAATGCAAAATATTGCAGATGTGAGAATCCACATAATTTCCACTCTGTGTTCTACCCTACTGGAAATGGGTCATTTGCAAGTCTAGCAGCAGGTATATAGCTTTAACATGGCAGGGTAAAGTTGTTTTGGGAGTTTCAATCGTGTATTTCCAGATTAGTTTAGTGAAAGTGAAGTCCCCATTTTGCATTATAGCAGTGGTTTTGCAAACAATGTAGTTATCTGATGTGGAAAATAAAACACACAATTGTGCAATTGTTTTGGAACACAATAAAACTGCCACTCTCATTAGGCAGTGACCATTTGATACAGAAATCCCTGAATTACGTCTTAAAATTCTGGATTAGTACTTGGCATTTCACCCTTTCATGGCTTATGCTAGCAGAAGACTGAATAGCCAGAATTTTAGCAGAAACCAAGAAGCCTCCATCCCTTCACCATCACTGCCAAAAGGTCTGCATGGTGTTAGCCACAATATCTTCCTTGTCTCAATTCTCTGTCAGTTGGGAAACAATCCTTAAAATTTGGCATGCAAGGGCAGCTCTAAGTCAGCCCACTTGGCACAACCACCCCAGGCCCAAAGGATTTCTAGGATTACTATCTTTCAGAGAGACCCCAGCTGTGGCATACAGTGTTATGACTTTTTCCTGCCATGTACATAAGCTGCCCATAGATCTACCTGGTCCAAAACATGTGTGCCATCTCTTACTTAAGCATATTCCTTCCCTTAATTATGAATCAATTCTTCTTGATTTCATATTTATTTAAGATACTGTTCTGAACACATTTCTACAACATTTCTTCATGAAATCAGGAATTTCAAGTCTATTATCATCTGTATATTCTGCACATAAGAAAGATTTAAATTCTTTTTACTGATTTTAGTGCAAGGGTTTTTTACTGGCTTTAGTGCAAGGGTTTCTAACATGAGCTAAAAACCCTTAGAGATCTGTAAGCTATTTCTAAGAAAAGTATATTGCAAATAGTTATATTTTCTTTCAGAAGCACCCAAACATTCAGCAGAAATATTTTCAAGGGTAACAAATCAGAGGCTGTTGAGAGCTCCTGCTTTAGTGAATTCTTTCTGGGAATGCAATTCAGACACGCCTGACGAAAAGATGACTCCCTGAGCTCTGAGAATACTGAAAGCTTCCTTTGCACAACTCATGTGACTTCTTTGTGTTTGTCATTTGGCTTGGATCAGTGAATCCCACACAGTGCATCATTTCTGATAGGAATGGCCAGAAGTGCTTATATATCAATCCACACCGTCTGCTATTCAGGGAGTATTTTGGCCACACCTCTCTTTGGTGCAGACCTTTGGATTTTTCCTTTGGTGATTTGCAATGCTGACTTCTATTTTCTTGGCAATGTGTAAACTGAATAGGACAGAGCTATTTTTAGCTGTGCATCAACATGTTAAAAACAAAGAAATAATTCCCAGTAGCCATACATGAGCTAAAATATAGGAGGATTTTAGATAGCTGCTAAACTTGAGTTGCTTTTACAGGCTTTCATGGCCAGCAAGCAAACTGTTCATTTTGCACTGCAAAGTAAAAAATACCCTCCTATCCCTTTTAAATAGTCTCTCCTTTCATCACTTCTATCAGAGAAGAATACTTTGTCTTTGTTTACTAGGTGCCTTGTCCTCTTAGAGTGCTCAGAGGATTGATAAAAGCTAATCAGTTCCAGCATTTAAGATACATTAAATGACACAATTACCATCTGTGTATTAATGTACATCAAGGTGATTAATTTGATTTTCTTCCAGCTCAGTGAAAAAGAGCACGGTAAGGTAAAAGGGGCCCTGGATTCCCAATGAGTTCTTTCTCCTGCATCAATTTCTTTTTTCCACCTGAGACAGTTTTGCTTTTCTTTATTTTTTATTTAAATGCAGCTCTTAATTCCACGCCACCCTAGAGCACGAGCCACCCAAAATGGCATTTATGCCAAGATAGCAGAAGGCCACAGCACTCTGCCAGCAGTGTCCATGTGATTTCCAGGGCATAATAAAAGCCTGCAGTGCTATGTAGTGCCCTGAGGACTCGGACACAAGGCGCACATTAAAAGTAATGCCTGCTTACTCCTATTCCCTCAGGCCACAAACAGCTTTCTTCCTAAGTGGCATGTTAAGGACAAATAACTGCTTGAAACATTTCCAGCTGAATACTTTGAGGCAGCACTAATTTGAAACACCAGGGAGATCTGCTCAAAAATAACCTGAACACCTGTGTAGAAATCCTACACCTGGCCCTTCCTCCTGATGTGGCTCAGAGTCAGTTGTGGGTGCCCCATCCTTGGGAGTGTTCAAGGATGGAGCTCTGAACAGCCTGGTCTAGTGGAAGGTGTCCCTGTCCACACCAGGGGGGTTGGAACATGCTGGCCTTTCAGGTCTCTTCCAACTCAAACCATTTTATGGTTCTATGATTTGCAAATCTTCTTTTCAGTTGACTCATACAGACATTGAGGACAACCACAACAGTTCCTGCAACAGCCAGGGACCACTCCAGCCTTCATTTGCTGGTGCTTATGAAGGCCCTTAAAGGCATGTGGTTGAAGGGCAACTGGAGTTTTATTCTATCATTAACTCACCCTTTGGCCTTGAGCTTGTTATTTACATTCCTGATATCTTGAGTGAAATGGTTGTAGGCAAGGGGCTGCTGATGGATGGATGGATGGATGGATGGATGCACTGGCCATGGACTCCTCCCAAAGCAGGGCAGCCCATTAGAGTTTCCCTCTGCAAACACAGGAATGGGATAGCTTTAAGCAGATGCAGCATGGCCAAACGAGAGCCACAGTCTGCCTGCAATCCCCCCATTTCCCGGCTCTCCCAAAAGCTGATTACACTCTTCGGAGCACGGAGCTTGCTCCTAATGAGACGCTCGTGTCCCTCCGAAATAGTTCGTGGCGCTGCCAGCAGATGTCAGCAAGCGATAATAAAACACAGTCCCGAGCCTCGCAGCAGAGCGTGAATTTGGGGTTGCCCGCGCCCAACCTGCGCTGCGACCTCGGGGCATCCGAGCCGTCCCATTACCCACGGCATCGCCATCCCGAGCAGAGCGGCGACCGCCTGCAGCCACCTTCCAGCTGCTTTCTGTGGGAGTGATCCCCTCCGAAAACCGACCCGAACTGAGGGAAACAGCCGTGATGCCAGAAGCAGGCCACCTGGGAAAAAGGGTACTGCCCAGCAGGACACGGGAGCATCAGGTGAGCCGGGCCGGGGAAGGAACAGGGCTGGTGCTTCCCTTGTAATAAATAAAATGTGCCCAAAGCACCCGTGCTGGGAAGGCCTCGCTGGCACCTCTTGTTTTGCCACATACAAACAGCCGGAGTGTCACTGGATCTGCCAACAAGCCACTGCTAAAAACAGACAAAATAGCAAAGGCACCAAACTGTAAAGCTCTATCCCAAAACTCTCACTGTACAGGTTTAAGAATTGCTTCAAGTGGCAAAATAGCATCCATATAACAGTTCTTACATCACTGTGACATGCTTTTATATAGGTATAGGTTTGGATTTCAGAATGGCCACAGCCAGAAGTGGAAATGGAATACTTTCAGCTAGATACTGATCCTCTTCATAACCTCAAATAGACCTGCTGACACTTCTCAGAAGCACTATTTAATGTAAGCAGGAAGTTTCATATCAGGACTTTATATCAGCTGTTGAATAGAAGAGTAGTTTAGTTCTTACTGTGGTTTTAGTGCTCCAGGCAGTAAATGTGAGCTGGATCCCAGAAAAACATCCTTCAAGTTATTTGCTGACTACTGACTCAGTCCTGGCCTCACAGTTATTTGCTGACTACCACCTCAATCCTGGCCTCACTAGCAGAAATAAGGGTGAGGCAGCAAATTCTAATTCTTTGTGCACTTCTTGATGAACAACTCATCCCCTCATCAAGGAAATTGAAGCCATGTGAGTATTGAAAAGGCATGTGGAAAATTACTGCCCATTTGCTTGGAGGTTGAAGCAAAGTCTCACAGCTAAGCTTGGAATAATCTGTGTTTGCACTGAGCCCCAGAGGCTTTCAGGAAAGCAAAATGAAACCAGTGTCCTGCAGCTGAAGTTTTGAGTGAACCACAGAACCCTGGAAGCAGACAGGTCAGCACACACCAAGAGACAGTGCTGGGTTTAAGTCTTCTTTGTGGCTCTTTGAAAAAATATCTGCTTTTCTCACGCAGGGCCACACATCAAGTTGTTGCTTGGATTTCCAGCCTTTATAGCAAGACTGGAAGGCATCTGATTAAAACAAACATTAAAGACGTATTTGATTAAAAAGCAATTAAGGAAACTTTTTAATAAAATTAAAAGACATACAAGTAGCATCATCTAGCCTTGTACCTTTTGCCTAACTTTTTTGTTCATATTGGGTTTTCTTTTCAAGTCTCAACTATCCACAAAGAAATCTTTCTCACATAGTTCAAACTTCATATTTCACCGTACATGTTTGTCTGAGATGGATAATTTACATTTTTTGGCCCTTGTTTGAAACCCATTTCAGTTGGTTTGGAATTATCTGAGCCTGAAAATGGATTGGAACCTATGCAGAAAAATATGAGTGTGCCAAAGGCTTTGCCAGTTCTGTCCCAGCTGTCTGAATTGTCACCAAGCACAGAAAATACTGTCCCCGAAGGAATTGCTCCTTGATATTTATAGGCTGCTAAAGTGAAGCAAGAACAAACCCTTCTGCAAGAACAAACCCTTCCTCTCAGGGAATTCTCCAGGCAGGGAGATCTTCATCTGTGCTCAAAACAATGAAGAAGATGAATGAGAATAAGAATGCTGAAATTCATCAGTGCAAATTCTAGATGATGACAGGAAGTTATAGGAAATTCCCTACTGGAAACCTATGTATGGAAGGAATACAGGGGAAAGAGGCAATGTGGAGATGGGTCTGGAGATCATCTAGAAATACCTGTTGCACTGGATTTAAGTCCCTTTGTATGGACCAGAAAGTCTAAAGCACAGGCTCCAGAAGCTCCAGAAGGATCTATAGTTTCAGGAGTAAAGGACGTAAGACCATTGCTGAACATAATTTAAAATATCAAGGTTGGAAATCAAGAAAATTAAGTTCGAAGATCAATTTATGGTATCTTACATCTTATTGATAGCAGCAGCTGATTCTTCAGGTTCCCAAATGCCCTTGGTGCTTTAATAAAAATTCACCCAAAGCCAGAAGATATCACTAGCATTAATGTTTACCTCACTGAAACCAGGCAGAGCAGGTTCCCACGGAGCTTAGCTTGGTATTTTCTTTTATGCTACATCGCTATTGCTACAGTAACCCCGAGAAAACATGAAACCAAGGGTGTTTGCACAGGTGTCATTTGTTATTGCAGGGTTTCTCCCGAGGGCTGCACCGTGGAGGAGTGAATGCAGGTGTTGGAGGCCAGCAGGGCCTGACACCCACAGCACAGCTCCCTGTCATCCCACCCTCTCCCCCTCTTACCTTCCTGCAAAAATACCCCATGATGTTGGACTATTTATTGCAAAACTCAGCAAGGAAGGCTGTGATCTGAGGGGTTTGCCGGTGCCAGTGTGAGTTTTTCCACAGGGTTTCCACAGGGTTCAGATGCAGTCCCGAGGTCCTTATTCACCTACCCAGTTTATTTGCTGTAAACTTAAACATGTACTTGCAGGATTTAAGCGGGTGTTTCAATTCTGTGCCTGAACAAAGAAGCATTTAAACATCTACTTATATGATTCATGGAACTGAGGCCTGGAAACCCCCAATTTCTCCTCAGCATAGAGAAAGAATCAACAAATGACATGAGAAGTTAGTCATGAAGTTCAGAGAATTACCTGGAAGGAAATTCAGGGAGGAGAAAAGTAAAAAAAAAACTAAAAAGAAAAACAAACCCAAAACTCTTCTCTAGCACTCCATTTTTACAGAAAATGTCCACAGCTTCCAGAAGAATTTAATCTATTTTCCAGTATGCGCCAGAATAACAATCTTTCTCAAAACACCAGCACAGATGCAACATCAGATGTGATGTTCTGACACTGCAGGAAACAACCTTTGCAGTCCAGCAGGAAAAAGGTCAGATCCTCTTGTCCCTCTTTCTGCTCAGAAAACCCTTAGAAAATGCTGCTGTAAGAACTCTGCTCAGGTGTGAAAATTTTCCCTGTCCTATGGCTGTTTTCCTCTCAGCATGAAGAGATAGACCTACCTCAGCCAGCAAAGCTCTGAGCCCAATGAATGCCTGGGATGATAATGCAGAATGTTCTATATATTCTTTCTATACATTTGATTCTTGGATTAAAAGTCATATTCCTTCTCCTTGAATTACCTATATAACCTGGAACTATGAGTTATTTCTCTAGTCTGAAATACTTTAATTTTTTTTAGGGGGTGTTTGCCACCAGGAGGAAGAGTCACATGGTTTCAGCATTTCACATAGTTCTTTCTAACTTACTATTCCCTTTTCCCACTATTCAGGCCTCTCACTGTTCCTTTATTTGTCTTGTCAGATTTCTCTTTCGATGACTCAATTAGCTCTGATGGAAAGTTCTTTCAGCTGTTTTCCTCACTGCTGCTCTAGGTTTTTTTCCAGACAAAACAAGGGTACATCTCAGCTGCTGATGCACAGTTCCCAGCAGCCCATTATGTCCAGGAAAGCAGGAATTTAGGAGGCATTTAGGCAATGTCCCTTCTCCCATGAAAAAGGAGGCACCCATGGATTTCTTCAAATTTTTCCAAGGGTTACCAGAACCTCTCTGTCCTCACCTCTCTTTGACCACTCTGGAGTCATCCTGAGCCCAAATCCCAGTTCAGGAAGGGTGAGCACAGGTCTTTTGGGAACCTCAAAGCACCATTTATGTGCTGTTTATATGAGGAAAAATAACTCAACATGCCATAAGACATGGAATTTTAAGATTGTAAGCAACTTTTAGAGTGAATCAAACAGAACTATGAATGGCAAGGGGCTACTTTGAGTACAGTAATGTCTTTCATCAAGCAGTTGTCATCAAATGGATGGAGTTATTGGAGTTGCCATTGATCCTGATACTGCACACTCCTTTTAGATTTTTCTTGTGCTAAGCAACAATCCAAATATCTTTTTGGCTATGTTTTAGGAGGTAGTACAGGTTCAACATACACTCACTTTTGACTCTAAAGCAGTAAGAAAAATTATTACTTGTGATAATTGTAGTCCCACTGCAAAGGAATGCTTGAGAAATCCTGATATTTACCAGGGAGATGAGTTTTTGAGAGAACTGTGGCCAGAACTGAAGCAAGATCAAAGAGGAAAGACATCAACACTCACTGAGGCATTGAGATTTATGTCATAGGCCTGAGCTAAACTGGAATTTACCTAAGGGTCTGAAGAAAAAACAAATAATTCCTTAGAGCAAAGCTGTGTGTACCCTCTCTTCACCCCATGTCAAGCATAGTGAGTTCAGTGATCCATGAAAAGCTATTTTAAAAAATATATTCTTTACCCTGTTTGCATAAAAATTAACATTTAAATCTTAGAAGAAAATGCAATTTTCTGTGATTATACTTTGTACAATCTCAGACAGCTTTAAAATTATCAAAATTCTGGTGAAATATAAGCAGCTACCTCAGCTCCATGACCACGCATCTGTCTAAAGATTACAAATTAAGGTAGAACATATCCATAAAAATATGTATTGTGGACTCATTCTTCTAGAGGACACTTGGCTTCAGCCAATTTCATTATGGGTTAGACTGTGATACTTTTATCTGTGTCAGGTGATGTCTTAATTCTTGGGAATGGGATAATTCAAAGAATTAGGAATTATGCAACTTGAAAAAGGCATCACAACCTAACCTTAAAAGCTGAGTGCTCTCAATGCACACTAGCATCAGGCTCATTGCCAAGAAAATTAATGTTAGACTTCTGAGGCAAATAACATTCATTGTTTTCCACAAATTATATATTCTACCAAAATCATCTGAGAAATTTCTTAACTTATAGACTAAATCCTCTGAGGGGAGGGGAGAATAGCTCCGATTCCAGTGCCTAAGTGTCTGTTCCATTTAAAGGATATTAGCTAGCCAAATGAAAAATGCATGAATCAATCAGCAACAAGGACCTTGATCTCCAAATGAGACAATGCTGAGCTTTGAGATTTATGGTCTTGCTTCCAGAATTCCATTATTTGGAGGAACAACAACAATAACAATGGGAGATGACATCAGAATAATGCGTGTTCTTCTTTTCTTTTCCTTTCCTGTTGATCACAAGATGCTGACTTCTGTGTCATTCACCCCTGTCAAATGAGTAAATGTGCAGGGCTTTAAAACCTCACCAGATGCACACTGGGTTCAAAATAAAATTAGAATATCTTGAATGAAAGGGCATTATTGCCACTTGCATTTTGCACTGCAAATTAGTTTATCCACAGAGCAATTACCTATTTCTTCCCTCTTTCCTGTATTTCTTCTGCAAACAGAATTCCTTTTGATTTTCACACGTATAAAACATATTCTTGGGAGTCATACTGCACTGGTGTAGGGCAGACAAGGATTTCATTATAACCACTCATGATTCTTGTTTTCTTTTCCCTGTAAAACTGCAGTTGCCCTTTAATTTTATATCTGCAGTGGTTGAAGTTCCTTTGGACATTGCCAGTCAAGACCTGTCATAACAGGCTTAAATTCCTCTGCCATAATACCAAGTGAGAGAACGTAAGGGGGTGATAGATTTACTGGAGGAGGCAAGAGGGAGTCACATGAGCACCATCTGGACACGGGGACTTTCACATCTTACTGTATTTTATAGTGAAAATATGCATACATTTGAAAGTGACTGTAAAGATCAGATTAAAACTCAGCCCTAAACTCTCTCCAGACTAAAGGACTTAGAATTTGTTCAGTGCCTCATCTTGCATGGATGGCTCCTTTCTGGGGCTATATCCCTTCAACAATTATCATGGCATAGCTCAGCCAGTGAGGCAGGAAGGAAGGGTAAAGGACATATCAGAGATAGGAATGCCTTTGCTGCCTTACTACAGTAGCTTACAGGTTATCCAAATCCTTGATATAATTTTAGGACATGTCAAGCTAACCAGGTAAACCTCCTTCCTTGATGACACAGTCCTCATTTGGGATGACAGTGAATTTAATACAGAATACATCAAGTTAGGGGGGTAAAGAAAGAATTGAAACTCTTGAAACCTCCTCACCTAATATTTTAATCCCCTTTCAGCGTCTATATTCTTATTACTTACTACTTTTGCATTTGTGTTCCCAGAAAAACTTCTGTTTACCAACTCAGGATACACTTTACAGAACTTATGATGAAGACTATGAGGAGAAAACAACTGCTTTCCATACTTCTGACATGATACAAAAGCCACTGGAGTCAATATAGGAATTCCTGGCTGGCTTTGATAAATTTAGGATTAGACCATTTTAAACACAAGATCTGTGTTTAAAAAACTGATGGAAAACACACATGGGAAAATTTGGAAAATATGATGCTAAGAAACCATCTAGCTTGAAAAAACACTGGATTTAATTTAAAAAATATTAGATTTTTTTTTAAATGAAATAACCCATTTTGTATACTTTGAGTTAGCTATTATTATTTATATATTATCATTACTGGGGGTGCTTGCTCAACAAGAAATTCTTATGTTTTCAGAGTTCACTTGCTCCTGCTGTTTATAGGAGCAGTTTGCTGAGACCAGCAGTCCTCAGGTCATTTATTTCAGACAAACCAACCTCTCCCCATCTGGCTACTGCTGCTGCCCTGAGTGATGTGGCCATATAGAAGGCACTTCAATGTAGGACATCATGGCATTGTCTGGTGCTGCTTAGTTGATGGCTCAGTGCCATTTCCAGGGGAATCAAGTGACAGAAACATCCCGTCTTTGTACCTCATACATACCCAGGTGAATCATGTTTTGGAGAGAGAGAGAGGGATGAGGGTATGGACAGCACTCAAGCTCAAAATAAATCTGTAACCTTAAAAAAAAGATCCACATGCTTTATGGCCTTGAGGAATTAGAAAGTTTGTACAGCTTTGGGAAGAAAAACACAACCCAGTCTGAGGGGAAACAGTAAATGCAAGCAGAAACTAGTTCCCATTTTGTGGGAAATTCAGCCTTTTTGACATTGTCCCTGTACTGAAGCAGAATAAAATTTCTTCCCAATTTTTCCTTGAAGTAAAGTGCTAACACAGAAAAAGTATTTAGGATTAGCCTAAATGCTTTGCTTTGACTTTGAAAATTTTAAAGTGTTTGAATTAAAATATATTTTGAAATTAAATTAAAAATGTAACATCTTTAATTTGATCTGGTATTTTTTTACATTTTCCTTGTAATCAGATATCAAGAAGTTAACATTTTCCATATAAAGTTTTCCTGAAAAGCTCCTGACAGGCAGGGGAAATGACTGGGCACAGGTATGACAGAGTTTTTAAAATATACCCCACTGCAGCAGGTAGCTGCATGTACAATAAGGCTTTGACTGTGTTGTTCTAACCTGTTCTCAGCAGAGAGTTTCTGCCTTTGTTGCTCCAAATGTTCTTTTAGACTGCTAATCTGAAGGAAGGGTCCTTGTGCTCGTGTGATGACACTCCTTTATTTATCAATAGATGGCCACTGGAAAAAAGAAAAAGGTGACTTCAGTGGCTCACTGCAGATGGAGGATTCTGGAGATTTGAAGTTAGGGCTCCCATTTCAGCCAACTTACAGTGGCTCTTGTGTGAGCTGAGAGCATCACCCAGCTTCCAGCACGGCTACAGCTGCAGGAAAGGACTGGCAGCTAACACAGTAATGACTAAGTGTCTATTGAGATTCACTCATTACTATTAATTTCCCCATTGCTTCCAACTGATTCAGGAACTACTTATGGAAATTCTTCTTCTTCTGTCTTGCTGAAATCCAGCGCTGTTGCTGTCAAACCTGCCAACAGGCGCAGCAATGCTACTGTGATAAAATAAGTCCAATTCTCTCCCAATCTTGCTTTCCTAGGGAAGAACAGAACTCATTAAATAATTATCAACTGTGACAAGAAAGTAGCTGGCCAAACACTTGCTGCTAATCTAGGCATGACAGCAGGACTATACCTTTCAAAGCAGTAATTAGTTAGATGAACAACAACATAAGTACCAGACAATGACATGGAAAAGACTGTCCCTAAAGGACAGATCCATTATTTGAAGGGTTTAGTGTTTGTGTGACTTATGAATGTTGTTTTGCAGTATAAAATTACAATTCTCCTCTGCAGCCTTTCTCTTTGTTTTCTGCACAGTTTATGGAAGGGTACAGAGAGAAAATCTGGAGCTGAAGCCACAAGAGAGCAGGTGGCAGAAGCTCTGCAAGCCCTTCCTCACATCCATGAAATGAGGGTGAGTGGATAGATCTCACAGCAGAGCAACACTATCAGCCTGCACTCCCCATCTTGTGTGGATTAGAAATCAGGTACTCACACCCTGCCCTGGTTTTATACTTGGACAGATACTCATGCAGTGTAGATTTGTAGATTAGGTCTGGCAATCCTCATGACTTTCCTTTCTCAACTGGACAGATTCTTAGGTGATGTAAATTGGTGCAACATTACTGCAGCCAGTGGAATAACACAGATTTATCCTCAGCATACACCAAAACAGCAGTAAGTGCCAGAGGTGTTGTCCTACCAGCTAAAAGAAATCACAAGCCCAAACTGCTGCCATTGAATGTAGAAAGAGGATTACCATCACACGTAGAGTCAAAGCTGAAATTACACCCAGCCAAACTTGTTTTCAACTGGGCTGTTCCAGTGCTTAAAGTTAAGTATACACATAAGTGTTTGCAGGATTAAAGCCTTGGTTTGTAATGACAGAGCAAATCCAAATAGAGATGGATTAGCAGGCAGGGGGCAGGTGAGGTGGTCAAAGGCACATGCAGTTCATCATATGGCTCTGTAATTTACTATGTGATTATCACAACTACATATTTGGTGTGGGGATATAGATATACACGCACACATGTATACACAGAGCCAAACTTTATTGGCACAGAGGCCCCACAGTCATTTCAAATTTAGACTCTGGGCTGCACTTGTTCCAGGACTGTGTGTCTATTGCCAACACACTGAAGCGCCTCAGGCTTCAGTCTGATTCTTTGTTTGCTTGCCCATTAAAGTTCTTATCCCACACTCCCTTTTGGCAGAAAATTTTGTTATTTCTGCTTTATGCTGGCCTAGGCCCTTCTCTTGCCTCTGTTCCTATTAACCTATAGCAGTGACAGCCAGGAGCAAACTGGAGCAGCTGGTTGGAGATGCTACTATCAGACTGAGAAACAGCTGTTGTGCAGAGGGGCCACCCGGAAAAACTTCTATTGCAGCATTGCTGGGCAGTAGTTTGGCCATTGCAGCTGGGGAATTGGGGAAAGACAGCACTTTCATTTTCAGATACTTAATTGCTGAAAAATGCAGGGGTGTGTGCAGCATCTTTATTGGATGTCACACAGAAGTAATGCTTTCCAGGTATTTTCTGGCACTTCGCATCATTATCCTCTTACTGCCAGCATGGAATGGCCCCATGTTGCAACTCAGTGTGCAACTGACTTCCAATTTTTCTGTTTAAATTAATATTTACCAGTTGGTTATTTTTGGCAGACTTTTATTGATAGGACTGATTCAAAACAAATTGCCAAATTCTGCCCTTGGTTACAGCCCATGACATTTGGAGTTAACTGACTTCTACCAGTGCCACCAAGGGCAGCCATGGTCCTTTTCCTGCCTTTTTGTAGCGTGACCATTGCTTTGTCCTTACCTTTGGATAAGAGTTGGGCTGCAGTTTTAACTTTGAATAAGCTGGGATAGAGCATTGAGTAGAGCTCCAAAATGTATGGCTGGGCACTTCTCTAAGATATTTAATAGTCCCTGCATCTTGCCCTTCATGAACCAGTCACTTCAGAATACTTCGTGTATGTGTGGAAGAAACTCTTGCAAAAGCACTGTAAATTAGACCTTCACTATCAGTCAAAAAAATTAATTACTGGAGTACTTTGATGTCCATCAAAAAATCAGGTGGATTAATCACTTCAGACTTATTTTAGTTATTTCTAAACTAAAGATGTAGCAGAGTCATTGACCAGGGCATATGTTATTTGAACAGACTCAGAGCAAGTGAGGTACTTGAAGCTACACAGAGTTTTCTGCATGTCCTGCTGTATGTTTGCTTCCACACCTCTGTACGAGCAAAAACCTCAGCTATGTCTATGGAAAAGCCATAAAATGGCACGGCAGTGCCTGTGTGATTGGGATGTGGGCCTAAGGACTGTTGCATTCAGCTCACCTTGAGAGCTGTGCTTCAAACCACACTCCTTTTTGTCATCTTGAGGGTGGGAAACTGCCGAAAGAACAAAGTCAGCCACCAAGGCTGCCAGGCTGAGTTTGCTGTGACATTGATAAATATTCAAGCCAATGTCTTTCAAATGTTATTGTGATTCACCTTTCCCTCCTTCCTTCCCCTGCTTCAGTCATCTTGCTGGCTCAGAATATTCACCTTTGTCTCAGACCTCAGCTGCCTCCACTTTATTGCATATGATTGCTATTGTCTTTGTCTCTTTTATCCGCTTCACTGTGTCTCATTTTCCTAAAGTATCTGGCACCCACTTTTCCATAACACCGTTTCTTTGTTTCAGGAAAACATAATTTCAGGAGGCAGCAGAAATACAGTTCCAAAGGCCATAGGGTGACATCCTCTCTCACCTGATCTTTATTCATATCGGGCTTTAATGGCACTTTTTTTTTCCATTTCTCAAGCACCCTGCAACACCCTTCCTCCCTGACAGGAAGGCACATTTTATTTCTCATAAAAATGCTTTCCTACCAATCTTCTGTTCTTCAGAAGTTTCAGAGACCTTTCTGTTAAATGCTGGTTTTCTCATGTGGATGGACCTGTTGACCTGGTTGTGGTTTATTACTGTTTTGACACTTTTTTGTCCTTCCTAGATTTGGAAGAACTTAGACTCTTTTGTCATTTCCAACTCCTGTCATATTGGCTTCAGCAGCAATCTTCCCAAATTCTGTTTTGAGTACTGTGGTAGGAGCAATTGAGAATTCTAAATATCTGACCTGTTTGGTTTTGTAAAAGTAATATTTTTAACATAATACCACTAATCTTGTGTTTGTGGCCCATACATAATCAACCTGCCCTGGATACCATCAACACCAAAAAAACAAAGAGAGTAGTTTCTCTCATTTCTACCAACTCAGGCAAGGATGCTGTTATGCTGTCCTTTATGTACACTTTCTTAGCTCCCTGGTGCACTAAAAAAGGGCCCTCAGTCCATTGAAATAACACAAAACCTCAGTTGCTGATGGTAGTGGTATGTGATTTCCTGTGTACGTTTTACACCAGAAGGTACAGTGCCTATTGTACGTCCCCATTTAGAACTCAAACACAATGGCTCACGCAGCTGCATGGTGACCTGCCAATAAAGTTTAAGACACCATAGACTTCCACATGAATCTGCAGATTAATGAGACAGAGAACTATCTTCTTTTTTCCCCACAAAAGGCTACTCGTGCATTCAGAATATGCTGCAGACTAAAACCAAAGTTCAGCTCGCCACAGGAGTGGAGAGAGAAGAAACACGCACAGGATACACTCAGAAACAGCCCAGCCCTTATGGAAAACTCCTGTGGAATTTAACACAAAACCATATGCTTTCTACAGCTTTTTTTTTTTTCCCTACTATCCTATAGCTCAGATACCTCTTCTATTAAATTCTATACAATGGCTCAAAAAACTTCATATAAAAGATATAATGCTCCATAGGTTTTAGAGTAATTTTATAGCATTCCGTTACATTTCTATAGGACCCCCTTGTTTCTATTCCAATTATGTTATCCAGAACTTTTCATAAAAGGTCCATCTTATAACAGGCCCTTTCCCTCTCTTTCTGTTTTCCTTTAACAAAATGTGTAGAGAGATATACATTACAAGGTATTCTTACAGCTCCATGATTTTAGGCATATTAAATTCCCATACGTTGCAAAAGCATTATTTGTCTTTTGGCTAGGAAGCTTAGTAAATTAGTGAGCAAACTGTCAAAGCCAGATAAATAAAAATTTACAACTGCCTTCTCATCTTGATTAGGCCAATGAAAAAACACTAGTGTGGAAGAAGGAGAAAAAATGAGCTTTCAGGTTTTTTTTCTTATAATTTTGAAGCAAAGCTCAAACTATAAACACTTATAGAAACTGGGTGAATGTCCTCTCAGGACTTTATGTTAAAAGGTAAAGTAAGTAGTGCAAGGGTTAATTTAGCTCCTTGAGAACAGTCTTCAGGAAGTGTTTGGCACATTCCAGTCCTAAAATTACGATGTAATTATTATATATCTGTCTTCCTGGAATACAGTGGCTGTTGTTTTGGGTGTTAATTCAAGTATTTCCATGATTTTGGGCTGCTTAATATTTTTCAGTGGACACAAAGACAGCAGGTACTTCAAGGGTGATCTGATACCTTTATAATCTGAAGGTGCTAACCCACTGTGGAAAGACAGCTCAGACTATTGTCTGAGCTAATAATTAGAGGCCAAATTAATCCAAAGTGGACTGGAGAAATGACAGCAATTTAAATAGAATTTTTCATTCAAAAGGTCACCTAGTTAACTGGGTTATAACAAAACTGGATTCACTAGTCCCTGTTTTCATGGCCACAGTTCCAGACATGAAATTGCCTTCACATACATTGTTCAGAGGGAAAAGGAACACAAGAATTTCCATATGGCCTTATGATGAACAATAAAAATTACAGTGTCAAAAGAGATGTCTAAGAAAAAGGTTTCATTACTCACAGTTTGCATTTACAGAGTTAGTGACAGAAATAAATAGAAGACTAAAAGTGAGTTGAACCAGTGAAGGTCACATGGTCTATTATTGTTTTCTCTTCCATAAATTTCATGGAGTAACCGTATTTTGATCTCAGAGAGGCAAGAGATGGAAGCTTAAAGCAAAGTGGCAAGATTTAGCTTATCAATTTGAGACAACTATTTTTAGTCACTGATTCTTGACACAAGGATTACCATTGCCAGCTTTTATGGCTTGAAGAGAATGGACCCCAGAAAGGCATGACAAAATGAGAACATCTTTAAAAAGGACCCATAGAAAATATACAAGTAAGAGCAATCCTCCTTGAGTTGATTAACTTCATTTCTTAAACAATAATTTTCTGTCAGTTTTGACTCATCAAGAGTTTATTTTGTTCATAAGAATGCCTTTGATGGTGTAAAAAGGTCTCTGAATACATGAATCACAATTCAATACCATCCAAAGCATCATCAAATGTCATAAAAAGGGATAAGTTCAAATTCCTTAAGTGGTAGTGTGGATTGTGTATTCACTGATTTTTATTATCAAATCTCTATTTCATTCCTGAGCCAACAACATTATGTCTTACTGCTTTCATGATTGTTTCAATCCATCTAGTTCCTGCATAAATTTCAGTACTTTTCATTTTTCACATAACTCCCTTGAGAAGGAGCTTTGCATTGACTCTTTTTCTTTCTTTTCCCTCTTTAAGAAAGTTTTGTCTCTGTGGATTTTCTCTGAAGATGTTTTAACTGATGAGCTGTGATTACAACATTGTTTCCCAGACTGCCTGAGCAGTGGAATCTCATTCTCATTGTGACTGTGTTCACTGAGGTTGGTACTATGGCCCAGCTGAACAGTTTTCAGCTCTCAGTACTGCAATCCTAATGCATCATCTGTTCTCTGTCTTTCATTTGTTCCTTAAGATATTTCTTGAAGTATGTAGAATCCCTACTCCTCTTCTAGCACTGGAAGAAAAGTGTCATATTAATCTTTGGAAATGAAGATTTCTGTTCCTAGTTTTCTAGTGTTTGAAGAAATCCTGACTGTGTTAACACAGTTGTTTTATGGGACAGAATTTATGATTGATGTATTTGTCCATGAATCCCTGTTTTTATTTTTTATTATTTTGATGAAACAGAATAAAATAACATATAAATACATCCAGAGAGTTTAATGAGGCCAAGAACAAGATCCTGCACATGGGTCAGGGCAATCCCAAGCACAAGTACAGGCTGGGGCATGAACGGACTGAGAGCAGCCCTATGGAGAAGGATCTGGGGATATTGGTGGGTGAGAAGCTCAACACGACCTGACAATGCACCCTGGCAGCCCAGAAAGCCAGCTGTGCACTGGGCTGCATCAAAGCAGTGTGGGCAGCAGGTTCAGGGAGGGAACTGTCCCCCTCTACTCTGCTCTGGTGAGACCCCACCTGAGGTGGTGTGTCCAGCTCCAGGGCCCCCAGCAGGGGAAGGACACGGACCTGTTATAATGAGTCCACAGGAGGCCACAACAGTGATCTCAGGGCTGGAGCCCCTCTATTAAATGAAGACAGGCTGAGAGTTGGGGTTGTTCATCCTGGAGAAGAGAAGGCTCCAGGAAGAACTTACAGAAGCCTTATGGATCTAAAGGGACCTACAAGAGATCTGGAGAGTGACTTTGTACAAGGGCAGGTAGAGATAGGACAAGGGGTGATGGCTTCAAACCAAAAGAGGGCAGGTTTGGATGAGATATTGGGAAGAAATTCTTTATTATGAGGGTCATGAGGCACTGGCACAGGTTGCCCAGAGAAGCTGTGGATGTCATTTAATATTTGCAGCAAACCTTTGAGTAGATCTAAACCCATCCATATTACCCAGATCTGTTGCTGAATAGCCTCATTTTCTCTCTTATATATTGGGACTTCCCAAATTGTTGTCTTCAAGAACATTTGCTTTTCCATCTGATCAATCATATCTGCCATACTGGTCCCTCTACACACTTGGGCCCTGAATTTCATTTACCCTCTGCAGTCCAGGTGCTCCAACTGTCTGACAACTCCCAGTCCCACACAGCCTTTCCTTCTCACTCCATTGAGAGGCTTCTCAGTGATATTAACCTACAAGACAGTTACACTTAAGATAAAAGTTCTCTTAGTTTTATCACTATTATTATTATTATTATTATTATTATTATTATTATTACTGCCATTGTCTTAACCCTGAAAGCTAATAGGCACTGACAATGGACAAGGGAGAAGTGAGCATTTATCTAAAATATACTTGTCTGCATACAAAATACTTTCTTCACAGTGCAGTTCTCCACAGTGCTGAATACCTGAAATCCCTGATCAGTTCACAGTTACTCTGTCTCCATTCTGGAAAAGATGGCCATGAGCAATGGCCGTGTGACAGATGGTTCCCTCCAGAAAGCACTCCCAAAGGCAGCACAGGCAAGACCATACCTTATTATCTCCCTTCCCCATCTCTGTGACAACATCCAGCTCTGCAGCTATTCCCATGCCACATCCCTGAGCTCACAGAACTCTGCCCTGTGGAAGCAGTCCCACAGGGGCTGCAGCTTTGGGACCACATTATTCCATCTACACTGAGAAAACACCACAAATTAAGAGTGCTCTCCATGGGACAAAGGCTCACTAGTCCAGGCTCAGACCAAAATTCCCAGGTTTTGACTACTTTTTTTTTTCTCCCATCTGCTTAGTGGATGCCACACAAGCTTAATGACCATCAAAAAAAATTGTTGCAAGTAATGAGAATTCCCAAAGTCACTGATTGCAATAAAAATACTCCATATTTGACTTAATTTTCAAATGCACTCTGGTACCTAATGCAGAAGTGGGAGAGCACCACATTTCTGTATAAACACATCTGGAGGCCTTCTAGCTGCTGCTGGTGTGATACATCTCAGCATGGTGTCCCTTACAAATATTTAGTACTCTGCTGGACCAGGTTTTGTTTTCCAAGAAGTAAAAGTGCCTGTCATCTGATGACGGATGGTGGCTCTAGTCTCAGCAAAATCTGTGTGTTCTCTGCTTCTGTCCATGTAGAAAAGCAGGCACAGAAGGAAAAGCAGAAGAGGTGGTTGACAGGGAGAGCACCGACAATGTGGACATGAATTAACCTGCTGAAAGATGGGCTCCTCAATCAACAGGGAATCATACCCTGTGAGAGGGAGCTGGTATACTTAGAGAAGTCTCTTTGGTTTCCAGAATCTATCCACTCAATGCCTTTTTTTTTTTTTTTTCATTCATGAAATTAAACCAGGACAGTAAGGGAAGAAGGTAAGAACAATATTAGTTACAGTTTTCCCTCCTTCCTGCTAGTACTTCATTTTGTTGAAGAAGAGATTAGAAGGAGAAGTAGTGGTCTGCAACAAAAAGGGAGAAAAAGGAAAGATATGACATACAAGAAATTGAATATTAAGATACCTTCATATCCAGCAAGAAAAAAAAAAGACAAAACCAAAAGTGTATGTGAAGTACATTATACACAGAAGAAATCCCAGCAATAGAATTTTCCAGGAACTCGATGAAGGTGGTAAAATCATTAATAATGAAGAAAGCCATATTCAATAAACATGTCTCTCTTTGATTTGGAAAAAGCAGGATAACAGCAGTATCATATCAGGCAGCCAAAGCCTTTTTCAGTCCATTAGTAACCAAATAGGACGTTAAATATCTACTTGTGATAAAAACCTGAAATTCATCAGACCCAGATAACTTGCACCTGAGGAGTCTCAAATAGTTGGTGGAGGAGATTCTTCCTTCCACATGTTAATTTTTAATGGGTCTTGAAATAACACAGAAATTCCAGAAGACTGGAAGAAGACTGATGTTTTGCCAGTATTCAGCAAGGACGAACATGATGACCTTGGTAAATATAAGCCAGTGAACCTAACATCAAACTGGAGACGAGGTGAGGGGGGAGCAAAATAATAGAATATAGGATTCAACTGATAAAGAATGAAAGGACAGGAAGTAATTAATGCCAGTCAGCATGGTTTTATGGAAAATAGGTCTTGTCAGACAAACCTGATTAGATTACAAATTTGGTTGAAAAGGTAACTGCCTCAGTGTGATATACCAAGACATTTGTAAGGCATTTGATTTAATTTTGCAAAGCATTCTGATTTTTAAAAAAATGTTGTACAGCCTCGGTGAAATACCCCCTAGCAGAACAATGCTCTTATTAAGCAGCAAATCTCAAAAATGTTTTATCTCTGGGAAGTCATCAATGAATATAGATATTTTTATCATGGCTGGGGAAGGGTCACTCTTAGGCGTGACATTTGAGAATTTTTGTAGCTGAGTTAAATATAAATTACTGTTCATTGTACTGCTAATGCAATCTTTACAAAAACAAATAGACAAGTAACCAATATGTACATAGATGTGATATTACATCTTTCTACAGCATTGGTATGACTACTGAAATGCTTCACAGTTTCAGTGACCGTATGTTTCACAAGGCTGAAAAAAATCCCCAGAGGTTTAAAGAATAGCTGAAAAACTCGTTGTTAGAATTGAAAAAAATGCCTTACCACGAGAATTTTAGAGAATATGGGGAGATTGCTTGATTACAGTGTGTAAATACCTCCATCAGCAGAAAAGCAGCTCACACACTTTCCTTTCTTAGCACCCCCAGTGTGACTGGAAAAAAGAGGTAGCAGTCTTAGGGCCCAGGTCACCCTGAGGAGTTTCTGTTTCCACATCAGTAGCAGGATAGGTTAAATTCAGCCTGGTGGCAATGGGGTGTCCCTCATGTCAGGAGGGGTGCCTGACCTGCTACACACAGCAGCACTCATGTAGGTCGTCTGCATCTGTGAAGGCTCCAAGATTTTTCTCTTGCTTGTAATCCCTCTCCAAGTAAAAGGGCAGACAAAATGACCCTGGATAACTCAGAAAGTGTCCTGGCCAATTATCCTAGGGAGCCTCAAGGAGTTATCAGAGGATCAAAGACCCTTCTCTAGTCTACAACTCAGAAAAGTTGCCGCTAGACAACAAAAGGAGAGGCAGGGGAAGAATGTGACAACTTAATGATGCTACAGTAGCACCGGGTAAGGTCCTCAACTTGAGCAAGCAGGTGCCCCTCCTTCAAAGTCAGTGGAGAGATGCTGATTTACACCAGTGGAGAATCTGGCACAATATGTTTTTTTATTTGCTTGAATCCTGCCGTGGCTCCATAAGCAAAGGTTAATGCAGGTCTGCCAGGGGCAGGCTGGAGTTAACACAGAAAGGCAGTTGTGAGGTTGCTGATTCTGATAAAAGCAAATTGTGAACTGCAAGCATCTGAGTGTTGAGTGTCACATTCACACCTAACTGCTGCCCTTGCCTGTTCCCCACAGTCATCCAGCTCTGTCATCATGATATGTTCCTGAAACCACATTTGTGCTGCTGTCACTTTTTGTCTTTGGAAATTTGTGTACAGGTTTTCTGTAATGACATACTAAAAATGCTTGTAAACTTCAAATGAGTGGATTACAATATGTTTAACCTAGGCAAATCACTTCCATATATTAGGCAGAAACTTGAGTCTTAACTTCTTCTAGGTCTGCACTTGCAGTAGAGATGTTAATACTGATAAAATTGTAGGAGGCACCTGATAGGTGAGGCCTAAAATGAAGAGTTTGTTCCTTTCATGAAAAAAAACCTCTTTCTGGAGGTTCTGGGTCTTTCACTGTCACAATGTCTCTAAAGAGAAGAGGCAGACATCTCTATAGGGTTGCCCATCTTCTCCACTTCCACTGGTCCTCTTTGACTGAGAACAAAATTCTGAATATCAACAGAACGATGGCATCTCTAGAGTATTTTTGTCTGTGTCTCAGTAGTGGGCAATGTCAACACTGTCAACACGTCGACAATTAGTGGCACAGATGCAGAAGATAACATGAGGACAGGTTTTGAATGTCACATCCAGGACCCTCCAGGGCTGGGAGCTGGGAGCACTTTCACCTAGAGACGCATGGGTGCCACACCATCCTTGCAGCTCCCACTGAATTCTGAACTCACTGCCATCCCTGAACTCCCACCTTGCAGGTTATTTCCTAAAAATTATTAACTGCACCTTTCTTCTTTGAAAGGCAGAATTTCCCAGCTCCTGCTGAGTTTTTATCTTCACACTTAATCTCTGGTTTACAATGATAATACAGAACTGCACTCACCTTCTGAAAAGGTGCAAATATGAACCCAGACTATCCATAAATTGCAAAGATACCAGAAACAGTGGCCTAGCTACAGCAGGACAGAATTAAGGACAAGCCACAAAACCTATTAAACCATCTTATGCTGAGTTTTTTGTTACTTACATTGCACTGTGGGATGTGCTTCCAGCTGCCCCTGTTGTGAGTACCTGTACTGGTGAACTGAAAGCAGATGATGGTACCAAAAAGTTCTGGGGAAAAAAAATAAAAAAAGAAATAACAAAGGATAAAAAAGACAAGGTTACTATACCAGATCTCTCTGGAAATAATTGCATTAAATATAGAAAAGGTTATATACCATTTCCTTTGTCCTTTATCTCCCCATAGGCTGCTGGCCTATGATTGTTTCTTGTACCTACCCTGTAGCTGATTTTATTGTTTATTCCTAGCTCCCCCTCCAGTTTGCTCGGGGCCCTGTGTCTCAGCCAGTGACTCCCTGCTCCCTCTCCAAGTTCAGAACCTTTCTGGCTAAAGTCTGTGGTGACACGTAACACAACAAGACAGCTCTGGGCACAGGGCATGCAGCCGTTCCTGGAGAGCGCAGGCTGCGCTCGGGCGGTACCGTTTCTGGAAGATTAAGTGATTAAGCCTAACTAAAAGTGACTAACAGGGATGGATCTTTTCCTGTCAAACACACAAGGTTTTCCATAGAGCGGCTCCAAGGTTGTGAGTGAAGGTGAACAGCCCTGCTTCTAAAGACTCCTTAATTTTAAGAAATTCAAAGAGCTGGCACAACACTTTGTTCTGTGACTTTCTTAAACCTATACCCTACTTCACATCCTTTCATGAGCCATCATCTTTCATATTTAAAGCAGACACAACGGAAGTTAAAAAAGCCAGAAGAGATGAGAAGTACAAGTCTCTGCAGATGTAAGGTATAATTTAGCAAAGCATTTTATCACCCAATCCTGCCAGGTCCACAACACGTTCTGCAGGCACAGACTCCTCCACTCATCTTGTGAGCAGTGGGGAGTGAGAGTGCTCCAAGTCTTTTTCTGGTGGCAGAAAAACTCCCTGGTGTAGACTGTTCATTCAGCCTTTGCATGCATATTTATATGGCTAAAGCCTTGAGAGTCTTCATGAATTGATTACCAAGTCTGTGCTTTGCAATAACCCATTATTTATTTAGGCATTCATACTGATTCATAAAAACCCATGTTCAGATTTTCTGATGAACATGGTATGAAAACACATAAAATAGGGAGATCCAAAAGAATATGTTTTATTTACGGGTTTTGTATAAATACAGAAAACAGGGGATGGGATAAATACTCCAACAAGGAGTCACCACACTGTTTTCATTAATAACTTATCAAACCAGTTTTATTTTTGAAAACATCCAAAGGAAGCTAAAAGCTATGCAGGCAGCTGGTTGAATTTCTCCTGGAGGGTTTGAATGGGACTGCAGGCCGGTGCTGAATTTCACTCTTGTGAATAAATCCATGCATTAGCTGTTGGAAAGCAATATTTTTCAGGGTGGAATAAAGCCTATTTAGTAAATTATTGTTTTTGTTTTTAAAACTAAATGACTCTTTATTAAAAAAGAGACCTACTGAAATTCGAATTTTTCCTCATTACCTGAGGCATAATCAAATTGTCAGCTGTTTTACAAGGGTGGTAATGTGGAACAGAAGTGTGATAACATTTGCCATCATTCCAGCTGGTTCCCCCCAAAAGACATGCTCTCACAACCTCCTCATCAGTGAACCCACACGAACCTAGAGAAGCAAAAGTTATTGCTTAGAAGTGATAATAAACATTATAGAAGCATTAAGGTTGGGAAAGACCTCCAAGATCATCGAGTTGATAGATAGGACTTGTTAGACTTCTTTTATTAGGGTACTGTGTTATTTGAAACACAAATTAAATGCTGACTTCAGGAAAGAACACAGGAATTTGTCACTAATTTCAGTGTGACCAGGATTTCGCTACTGGAGTATGTCATGCTGTTTTCAGATTTCAGAAACAAATGCTGAAATATTTCATATATAGAGGGAAAAAAAGCTGAGAACTTTTCCAAATAGTTTATAATGTCATAACAAGACACAGCAGCTGAAGAGACAACTGGGCATTTTAAGGGTACAAAAAAAGTATAGGTGTTTACTAGGGATTTTTGTAAACATACTTATTAAGGACATTTTTAAACCAACATTGCTTATATCCAAAAAGTTCTGCTGTACTTTGAGCAGGAATTAGTTTAAGGAATTCAAATAGCATGTGCAGCATAAAACGTCAGAGTAGGTGGGTTTAGGAGCTGTGACACTATTTGTCTAAATATAATGGATCTACAAATTAATCAAACCAGACAGACCATAAGGGCATTGTCCTAGTTAATGTTAAATCATTCTTAAAGTGAATACATTATTGATCACTATTTTTAAATATATCTCAGTATAGAATATTCTATAATTAAGAGTCCAGACATTTGATCTTGACATCCTCAGTCTACACTGAGCTGGGAAGTAAATGGAAGTCCTCACACATGAGATGAGGTACTTGGTTGGGCAGGCAGGCCCCGTGGCCAACTACCCCTAACCCTAACCCCCTGCTCCTATTATTTCAACTGGATACCTGAATTTCATCCCTTCAAGGTCTACAGTTGGTCATGATCAACATTTAGCTCAGTTGTTGAGGGTGATAGCATATTTTTCAAGGACTAGATCTATTTTCATTGTTCAATCTTTCCTTGTGAAAACAGTGATGTTTTAACTAATTCAAACAATGCTGGTCCAGAAAGATACATTATTTTTGCAGTGGATCCAATAATTTCATCACGTTACAATGGATGGGAATATCAGGGAAGTTAAAAATATGCACCTGGATATAAATCTGTTATATGGAATAGGGTCTTGTTAGGGACCTGAGGGCACAACTGTGCCTTAATCTTCCTGTCCAGCTTCCCTGGGGACTCCCACCTATCGTGTCTCCTGCTGCTCCTGGGATCTGGCTCACCCCTGACTGTGCCTGGGGCTGCCAATGAACCTGCAGGGACAGGCTGGGCTTGGCTTCTTCTCTCGCTGCCCTGGTTATCCAGGAGGCCACAACACCTGAGCCTCCTGTGACCTGAACTGCAAACCTGCTCACGACTGAGGTGCCTTGATCTGGGAGGCCTTGGTGCTCCTCTCGGTGGCACTTCATCACCCTGCTGTGAAATAAGTTTCAGGTTACCCCACTAACTACTCTGCTACTGCAGTCAGTGTATTCCTTGCTCTCCGTGTTCCACCAGAGTTCCAAGGGAGAAGCTTGCATGGATAACAAGCGCCTCCTGAAGACATTTAAAAGTTATTCCCTGAGACAACTACTGTCTTCACAATATTACTGCATAGCAATGGAGCCTGGAAGTATTTCTTGGTCCTTTGGCAGGCAGAAATCTTCCAAATGTGGTAACAAAATACCAGCCACTTTTGTTGGCACAAGAAAACTTATGGTTAGGCACAAAAGTTAAAAAAAAAACAAAAACAAAAACCTAAAAACTAAAACAACAGCTCAAATCAAAAACAGCTCAACACAAATCTTAGAGGCTGGAAAAAGCCACTGGTATGAAGGGGGAGAGCAAAATCACCTCAGCTGTACCTTTCTTCAAATGAATAGAACTCTCTTCATTGACTTCACTGGGAACTGAATTAGGTGCTAATATTAACGAGAGGGCTGTGAGGCCAGCTGCAAAGCCCCTTCCCCGGTGCTCTCGCTACCTGGGCGAGTCTCGGGGATGCTTCCACCGCATAGAGGTTGGCGTGGGCAGCCCCTCCAGGACGCCAGCCCGGAGCGGGCGGGCAGCGTGTCCGCGGGCCGGGCAGGGCTCCGGCTCCGGCAGGGCTCGGGGCCGGGCAGGATTTAGGGTCGGGCACGGCTCGGGCTCGGTGCCGGAGCCGCGGCCAGACCTCGGCGGGCAGGCGCTCCCGGTGCGCAGCCGCCGGCGGGG